>JAVTVY010039808.1:0-18571 GCA_036873755.1 Hanleya hanleyi | reverse complement strand
TTCGAGGTAAATTAATGATGTCCAGTCCTTTATCTAAGCAGTTGAGTTTCAAGAAAAGCCGATCTTGAGATGTTTCGATTATGTTCACTGGACGATACAACCGAAAATACGCTATATCTTGACATACTTTAATGATTTTTGATGGCATTATATTTCCTGAAGACGCAGATTGTTGTATATCTCTGGCTATTTGATCTAAAGCTCTCAGAGGTAACGCATACAGAACTGTACGTAAGCTATGTATACTATTGGGTGTGTTAGTTAAACCCACTAAGTAATTTAAAGTGATATGATCGTGAATCATCGAACTATTAAACTTTCGCCAACCATGTGGGGATTTCACCAAATCCCTACACATTCCCCACATTGGCTGTCCTACACATTCCCCACGTGATCCCTACATAGCTTGTCCCACATAAACCCCACAAATTCTCCAGCTTAATGGTTTGTAAGGGAATGAATGATGGTGGTTCGGAACTGGCCCCGCCAGTTGATGTCAACCACAAGGCGAGTAGCCTTTGGCGTGAGACTCGAGTGAATACATCTATGACAGATACGCAGTAACATATGATAATTATATATTAGAAACAAAACATCAACACTTTGATCGGAAGCGCTGGCAGACGACACTTAATGAAGGCGAGTAATGATCGTTGTAAATAGATCGATGTAGTCGTGTTTATGGAGTGGATCAGCAATCAATACATAGCATAATATAGCCATGATTGGAAGGCTGATCAACTCGCTCGAAACTGTTTTTAAAATTTTGCGTGTTGTTGGTTGTGACCAGAAGTAATGTTTTTGGAAGTGGGTCGGAACTGACACTAGATCGGAACTGGTGGCGGGACTGTACATTTAAAAACATCAAGTCCAATATCCAAAAATCCCAACTCACCTGCAGTTATAGATCTATGCCAGGTTCCTTGGAGGATGTCGACGAATCCCAGATGAAATAAGTGCGTTCAGTGAGCTGTAAGATCATATGGTATAATGGGGCGAGATGATGTTTGCTTTGAGAGATATAGGTTGGGGGACAATCCAACAAGAAACGCAGAAAGACTAAGAGGCATGGCAGGCCAATATGACAATACCCAATAACTGTATTTTGTTAGAATTAGGAAACGACTCATGATAAATCTATTGCCGAAATACCCTTACTTGTTCGAGTACCTATGTCACGGAGTGACGGGAAAACATTCTTTACAATCATCCCAGAAAATGAACTGTCGGGAATCGTTCACCCCGTAGATTGATGGAAATTTCACATTACTCAAATCTTACCTTGTGGATTTACGAGGTACATAGAATGAGCAGACCTTGGCATTAATATGCCACGTTTGCGTCTCTCCGGCATTCGTTATTCGAATCAAGAATATCAAATAACAAATACGGAAAACAAAGTCGTCAAATTAACCCTATTTGAGGACTAATGATGTGTGGATGGGAAACGGTTTCAAAGGTTCTTATTGTACCAATTAATTTTTCTTTGTAATGGCAGTATACAGACGGAACAATTGGTCATTATGCCCAAAGGATCGCACCAAACCGCCCAGTAATTATTTCAATACATACAGTACCGGTACCGCAACAACAAAACTTTTTCCTGCAAGTGGACCCAAGGGACAAATAATTGTATGCGTTTTATGTATATACCTCGTTTTCTATCAATTTGGCAATGGACACAAGCTGTGTGCCAATTAATAAGAATTGACGCCAACGTCGATCTATTCCGCATCAGAAACCTTTGTCAGTAATTTTTATATGGATAGCTATTAGTGCTACGAGAGAATATAATAATGTTTCACCAGTCTTCTGTGAATAATTATCGTTTTCATTGTATTAAGAACAATATTGATAAATGGCGACACTGGTATTTATATTCGGCGTCTTCCATCATAGTAGTTCGGATCCATGTGTTCAACCATGTGAGCCTATTAATTTATCATAAAATAAATATGTATAATAATGACAAATATATATATTAACGATAATGCACTCATTACACAGAGACATGGTGTACATTAACATAGTATAAATACAAAAGAAATGTTTTGTATGCGTTTATTGGCGAAACAAGCATTTTTAATTCAGTATATAAACATAAATAAACCCTTATAACCTGTTCTTGAATACATGGGATTCTAGAATATATATGTTTAATGAAATTATATATTTAATGAAGTTATATATATATAATAACTTTAATATTATAATAATATTATAATAATATTCACAGTATATTTGTCTGATACACTGTAAAAACGTCAAAGTAACAACCGCAACTTTTATATGAGGAAACCTTAATATCTGGTTCCGAGCTTGGTGAGAAATTTAGAAACACCCTAAGCTGTATTTTAGAGTACTGCTCAATGTGTGTCACGTAAGTTATACATAGGCTGCATGGTCATATCAAATGCAGATGAAGGTACCACATTTTTCTGTGAGAATTAATTGTATAAACAGTAATTGTGTATTCATGTTACGTAGCGCGTCACCTAAGTTACAGTATACTTATCGGAATGGTATTCATCTAAACAGTTATCAAACAAACAAAGTGTGACCGAGAGATGACTCATACATTAGGAAATGACTGAAATGATACAAATACTGATCAGTAATAAGAATTTGAAAATGGGCACCTCGCGATGACCAGAGACTGTTGATCGCTTCTCTGTGGTGAGGGAACAACATGTGTTTATTTTAGTATATACCTGTACGGTAATTGACATTGTCGTGTCGTGTGTATAATGTAGTTCGATTATCAACGAAGAAATTATTGATAGGCTACGGCATATGCGATCTAACTGGTGCAACTTATAGGTTCCCGCGTAAAAAATAGTTCAGATGCTTGTTGTAATATTTGACCAGAATGAGACGTTGGTGAGATTGCGAAGATGAGCTCTGATTTGTAGATCGCTTCTCTGTGGTGAGGGAACAACATGTGTTTATTTTAGTATATACCTGTACGGTAATTGACATTGTCGTGTCGTGTGTATAATGTAGTTCGATTATCAACGAAGAAATTATTGATAGGCTACGGCATATGCGATCTAACTGGTGCAACTTATAGGTTCCCGCGTAAAAAATAGTTCAGATGCTTGTTGTAATATTTGACCAGAATGAGACGTTGGTGAGATTGCGAAGATGAGCTCTGATTTGTAGATCGCTTCTCTGTGGTGAGGGAACAACATGTGTTTATTTTAGTATATACCTGTATGGTAATTGACATTGTCGTGTCGTGTGTATAATGTAGTTTGATTATCAACGAAGAAATTATTCATAGGCTACGGCATATGCGATCTAACTGGTGCAACTTATAGGTTCCCGCGTAAAAAATAGTTCAGATGCTTGTTGTAATATTTGACCAGAATGAGACGTTGGTGAGTTTGCGAAGATGAGCTCTGATTTGTTGATCGCTTCTCTGTGGTGAGGGAACAACATGTGTTTATTTTAGTATATACCTGTATGGTAATTGACATTGTCGTGTCGTGTGTATAATGTAGTTTGATTATCAACGAAGAAATTATTCATAGGCTACGGCATATGCGATCTAACTGGTGCAACTTATAGGTTCCCGCGTAAAAAATAGTTCAGATGCTTGTTGTAATATTTGACCCGAATGAGACGTTGGTGAGATTGCGAAGATGAGCTCTGATTTGACAGAGAGCAGGGAAGAATATATTGTCCGCACTTAGATCACTGTACAGTCGAATTCCTTTATTCAGCTTTCACGAATCTAGCAATAGACCATGGTATACAAAGTCTCATACCGGTATATTAAATTGTAGGTAATATGTAATGGCGAAGTTGAAAACCCGAAATTTCAGAGGATGAACTGTTCTGCACATTTGAAGTGACCAACTTGTACGGAAATATTTTCCATGATTTAGGTTTGGAAGCTATCAGCTATTGGTTAGGCCATTATCAAAACCAAAATGACGACCGTTTCACGAAATAATTCATTTTATCTGCAAACTGATATTGGAAAACAACACATTTGAGTTTGGTGGCAAACATTACCGTCAGCTCCTAGGCACAGCAATGGGCACACAATGTTCACCCACATACGCAACTTTGGTATTAGGATACTTAGAAAAGAAACTATCAGACCAACTGGAAAATCCTTTCCGAGATTAGTATGAACGTTTACATCTGAAATGATTTACCTCTGATACCACAGCATGCACCTTTAAATGACTAAAGGGAGACTTATACATACTACAGTATGTGAATGTACGGTTCATGTTCCCGGTCCACAGTTGGCGTTTTTGTGTTTTTGTTGAGCTAGGCCAGCTACTGATGAGAAAGCCCTGAAATGTACACTCCCTCTCCATCTCTTTTGCTTCTTCTCCGTCTTTCGACCTTCTTTATTTGATTCCTTAATTGTTTAATGTTATGGTGGATTGACGGTAGCTATGGGGTCATGTAAAATGACCTGATTCCGTACGGAGCTCAATATGTCAAAAGTCAAGTTCACTGTAAACCAAATCTGGAAACCAGTTATCGAAAATCATTTTGTCATCAGCTGATACATTAGAAGGATATATTGTATAATTGTTTGAGGAATCCATGTATTGCCACGGCTGGATTTGGTTGTGATGGTGATGGTGGTGGTGGTGGTGGTGTGTTTAGGGGGTGTGTGTTGGAGGAAATCCGGAGGGACACTATGTATGAACATATCTCTTGAAAACATGAATATTTACCTGATAAGTAATTAACTTTGTATTGATTCAACCCGTTCAGATGTTGCATTCCAGAGTGCAGTTTTTGCTTTTTCGAAAATGCAGGATCCACAAGAATGCTGCTTTAACCGTGGTTTAACCAAACTACAAACCAGTTGTGTTCATCATATGTTTAACATAATCCAGTACAAACAGAACAGTTAACTTTTTTAGAAGGTGCAGATAAATATGTGAATGTAATGTTTTGATACGTGTATTAGACATTAGTCATACATAGTCTTTGGGTATCATGATCAATCAACAAAAACACGAAACCTCAGGATTTCTTTGTAGAGCATCAGGTTTCATAATAATCCTTTTCGCAGGAATAAATATATCCTAGTAAATATCATGGTTAATATTCTAGTATTTTATTGAGGCAATGACACCATTTCTTTACCTATATCTGCATCAACAGCTCAATATGGAATCAACCATAGACATGCAATTTGAATAAAATGCCTCAGGGCTTTCTCAGACCATGCTGAGTTTGGACAAAGAAATTCTCGAAGGAATGTAATTCCGCTTGTTCCGCTATGTAAAATGCAGTATTGCATCATGCAGAATGGCAATGGTTTTGTGTATTATCTCTTGGATGAGGATTTACATCATTATTCTCTAAGGATAATGGCTCTACAGAGACAAAAGATATGGATATATCATAACATATGATTCAATCACTACCTTCCCACTTGCAATACATCAGCCCATAACAATATGGACATTAAAAACTTGAAACCCCCTTACTCCCGAGCAACCAGGGCCGATCACCCGTATATCCTGTATCAGGTTTACCTCAACCCACATGACCATCTATTCTGAGATCTTTTATTCTAGTAACCTGGGGCTTTTAAAAAGCTCCATGGTAATTCACTCGGCCATTTCGCCCAGAAAGGGATCCTTACATCGTAATACTCTATACGACAACGCAATCGATATGTCAGTGTCTGGCCTGACAGTGACGCCATACTTATCAGATATTTCTCATCGATTTTGTATTAGCTGAGAAAGTCCGACAGAAAAGAAATGTATCATATCTGCTGCTAGGAATGTTAGTTTCCTAGCCCAATGAGTAGCACACAATAGCCATTCAACGTGGAGGGGGCGAAACTGAGTAAAAAATATATGTGCATTTCTTGCAGAAATATGATTTTATGGGCAATTATCTCCACTTCAAGAAAGTACCGTAACAGTAATATCGTAATTCATGTAAAATAATATGTTGGGAAGCGAGGTGTCAGTCTCCACTTGTTGTGACATTGCCTCAAGTCATTTCAAACACCAACTATCTTAGTTTGGAGAAACCTGATTAATTGATTTCTACAGATTTTCTGTTGCACAATATAAACGAATGACATGGAATTTACCAATAATGTAGTGAGCTCAAACCCACCCCGTGTGAAGAACACAACAAATACTTGAACTTCATATATAATCCCGTCTATTGAACGCATGTTATATCTGAGTCCCGTGAATAATAACGCAACTACCAAACTACGACATTGACACTCTTTTATTCGGAAATCCATTATTGATATCTGCTGAAAACACAAACATTTTTACCTGTGTTCACATGTTCATTGTACAGTCCAAACGATTTCAGGAATAATTTGAACTGCATCCAGGTCTAACAAATCCATCATAGTTTCTGCTTGCATTTATCGCATTTATCTTATTTATCTCATTCGGTTTATTCACTGATATTATTCAAATCAAATGAAATGATATATATACATATATACACACGATAATATTTGCCTTCATTTTATGGTATATGTATTAATTCATTATCCACGTGTGTACAATATGATGTACAACTGTTTGTATAAATCTTGCCCCGCTGCGTATATCGCAGTATGCCAATTAATTAATTATTTATTAAGATGTGTATGCATGCACATATGCACGTTTGATTTATGTATTCACTTAATCTTATATACATTTATATCTAATTTGACCTGTATACTATATACGTTTTTTCAAAGTGTTTGGGAAAGGCGTTAATATAGGCAATGCGTCTGTTCGCCGATCTGTTCGCCGATTCTTTTGAAATAAATATGCAGTTTAAATCAGTCCCGTGAATGAAGACAACCATTTCCATGTGGGAATAACCAACAATGCGACATATAATTGAGAAAAGCTGAACAACATCCTCCATCGTCGAAAAACGTATTCCCGGATATAGTTGACCATGGACAGTTTTACCTGTACAACTGGAAATATTAGATAACTGTCCCAGTACTGGTTGTCCGACGGAAACATCTATCACCTTGAACGCGTTAACCTTGAAAGCGAGTATTACAAATTACAAGCGTCTGGTTCGTCATTCAGTCATCGTGTATTAAGCCTACCTGGCCTGGGGGGGGGGGGAGCATTATCCGCCCTCATTTCTGTTGGTTTTTTGCTCCTACCTCCGGAACGACAAAAAAAAATGAGCGCTGAAACTCCGTAACTTTTTCGATCATCATATTGGGGTCATTTTCAGTCTATTAGAATGACCCCCGAGCAGAGGATCATGGGTAAATTTAAAATGGTGGCCATGTGGGAGTACCACAAAAGTGATGTTTTCGCAAAAATTATGCAAAAATTCAGCATGTTGAATCAGCGCGGTGTTATGCCTTTTACGATACCTAACTGAAACCATATATCTTATTATCGCCACAAAAATACCCCCTGATTCATTCCCCCCCCCCACCCACTCTCCCCCATTAACCCTACCAGGCCTGGGGGAATGGAGCCAAAATGCCCTCTACCAAACTTTCTGTGCTATCTCCGGAACGACAGAAAATGGAGAGCTGAACATCCGTGACGTTATAGGCTATCAAATTGGGATCATATTGAGCCTATGCGCATAACCCCCAGAACAGAGAATCATGGGTAAATTTAAAATGGCGGCCGTGTGGGTACCGGAAAAGTGATGTTTTCGTCATATTTCTTCAAAATTTTTGCTTTTCTCTATGCAAAAGTGGACAAAACCTTTTTTTTCATATTAGATTATTTTTTTCTAATTTATCATACAGTTTTTGGAAAGAAAAATAAATAAAATAAAAATCGAAAATTCTGACCAAAAATCGTCCAAACATGCTCCTTTTGAAAATAACGTCACAGTGACGTCATCGTGGCGGCCATCTTGGAATATTTTTACATTTCCTTATAGAGCTTGACCCAAGGATATAGTGTGGTAAGTCTTAGCCCTCTAACCTTAATGATGTATCTCAGTCACGCTTTGATTGTGATTGTTCATATGAGCACCATGAGGATCTAGAAGTACATGGGTTCATACGGCCCCTAGTCGGGGGTTAAGTGGAATTAGACACAAGTTACGGAACATAACGACATAGTCTGAACAGGTACAATAAAAACGTACCTGAGATACAACACATATCACGAATCGTTCGATTCATGGTATGTGCTTTAGAATAGGTTAACCGGAAGACTATACTGTTTAGTCATGTGGCTCTGTCAGTATGTCGGCACCTCTTCCCACTTCCCTTATATGTGTTGTAATAGATCTTGCACGCTACGCTCGTATTTTGCTATCAGCATGCGATATCGCTAAATTTGAGAAACTCTGAGTGGAGGAGCTTGGTAGTTTATAAGTTTCTGCAACAATGTTATATGACGTTGATTAAAATCGTCACATTTAACACAGGATCGGCGGAAAAGCAGAACTGTGATTGTTGGACGCTCGTTGATAGAATATTATCCGGCTCGTGGGGGAGGGGGGTGTCATGCCCCCTACCCATATTTCTATCTCAATTGCTAAAAAAAAGAGAGACGGCACTATGTGACTTAATAGCTCATCATATTGAGCCATTTTGTGCCTACTTGCTTCTTCAACTGTGCCTGGTTTCTCTTCAACTCGTTTGCCCTTTTATTCATAAATGTGCAAAACTTTACACTGCATCATTATGTTTTAATGGATTTTGCAGTTTGGTGTAAAGTAATTTTAAAGAAACAATCGAGCTATTTGACGTAAAATGAACCAAAATATCTATTTAGAGTAGTCATCTTGCATTTTTCTGGTAGAGCCTGGTCTCAACATATATTATGGGGAGGTTCAGCTCTCTAGCGCTCAAAAACACCCTACAGCCCAGGGCTGACTGGTAGAGTAAATTCCCCATCAAGACAATAAATCTACATAATATTTGTCTGAGGGCGGGCTTCGGGGATTAACAGTCCACGTCGGGCTTCATACTGTACATACACCTGCCTATCTATCTTTACTCATGAGAGGCACCAGAGATGGATATCAGGAGGGGAAGTCCAGAGAGATTCATATTGATGGTGAATGACCAATACAAACAAGTATCTAAATATGATTCAATACAAGATGTGACAACCGACCTACATATTTTGATGACGTCGATCGTTTAATTCTAACAGTCCTGAAAACAATATAAACCATTCGTTCACATGAATCATATTCTAAGCTAATATATTTTTTTTACATAATTTCGGTTCAAGAGACAAATATTCTTGCAATTCTTGTTGAATATTTCCTAGCCACGTACATAGATGTGGCTCCTAAGATCAGTTTTATCTCTCCTATGTTGCCTGCGTAGAATCAGTCGGTGTTTGACACAAGGAAATTCCTTGTGTTTGTTTGTCTTTAAACCCGCCGATTAAAGTACTATTTAACACTCCTTACATCTGTATTATCCTCAGACTGTGGTTAACATTAGATAAGGAATTGCTTAGTTTTTCTTTAAGATTTGTTTATCACTGTGTGATAGCTGTTAACTTATATCATGTATGCTATTGCTTAATCATGCAAAATTGTAGACAGAAAATTATACTATGCATAATCTGAACATGTATCATCACCAAATAGTTGATTAACACGGACACGTTATGTGATATTTATTAACTTATACTATTGTTTAATCATGCCAAATGATAGAAAATAATAAAAAATAGGGAAAAATGTTCAAAATTGTTTTGTTCAATATTTCAACCTTGGTACGCATTCGTACGAATTCATAGTTCAAGAATATACAGGAAGGGGGAAATGTCCGAAGGGGAAAATGTTTCAAGGGGGAAACGTCAGGGAGAAATGTCTGAAGGGGGGAATGTCCTCAGGGGAAAATGTCCACGAGTCTTTGACGTTTCTTCGATACCAATCAAAATGATCTAGACTGGATATACATGTATACTTCCGACAAATAAAGTTAATGATCTCAATCCAGATCTTAATTATAATTGAAGGTAATCCGTGGACAATATATTTTACTAAATAGCAGCGACATGTGTATCTGATCTCATTCCGAGGCCTGCAGTCTGTTACAGATGTTCAATTTATAAGTGGTTTAAATTTGGGGAATATGCAGTATGCATCACATTATCACAGAAAGGACCATTATGTTTACACTGATGATAATTCTGGCAACTTGAGGTTAAAACTACCCATGTGGTCCAGTTTTCGTTTAGTACAAATATATCCTTTGTTGTAGGTATAGGAAAGAGTGCAAAAGTATGAACCGCAATTTCAAGCCTGTAGCCACGCGTCAAATGCACCTGCCGCTGCTATCGGGGCACATTTATTGTCCTAGAACTAATCCAGAATTGAGCTTTTTCAATCCAAGTTTACCGAGGAAGACATATACTAAGCCGCATATCTGGAAGATGTGTTATTCATGCAAAAATGCATGTCCCTTTGCCCTGGAAAAAAATATCTGGACAATATATATCGGCACAGGATTATGCCTCATTGATTCGATGAGCTAAAATGAGGCAGCGTAATTTTCCCCAGTCTTCCCCCATCCCCTCACCCCACCTCATCACCCCACACCAATACGCTGAATTATGTCATTGGGAAGATAAAACCACCGTTAATTTGTAAATGTCGCTGTATGCATGTGTGCGTGGAATGGAACGTTCCTGTAATATCCTCAATATTAATACCTTCGACTCCTCATTAATTATGACATATACACTTATTCCATTTCTGTCCGTATAACTGGTGTGTGTTCGCGATAATTATAGACACCGAATCTGTTTGAGATATCAATTTTCTACGACTTCGCTTTAAAATTAAAATAAACTGTGAACACTATGTAACAGTATAAGATTATGGTAAACACTATGTACCAGTATAAGATTATGGTAAACACTATGTAACAGTATAAGATTATGGTAAACACTATGTATCAGTATAAGATTATGGTAAACACTATGTACCAGTATAAGATTATGGTAAACACTATGTACCAGTATAAGATTATGGTAAACACTATGTACCAGTATAAGATTATGGTAAACACTATGTAACAGTATAAGATTATGGTAAACACTATGTACCAGTATAAGATTATGGTAAACACTATGTAACAGTATAAGATTATGGTAAACACTATGTACCAGTATAAGATTATGGTAATAGTCTTAAGATGAACCTATGATGTCTTAAGATGAAGTCTCCACATCAAGTTTTCTCGCGTATTCCAAGTTACTTGAACTGATTACATCATAGAACTGTTTTACTCGGTAAAACAGATAAGACCCACAACGTATCTGGACGTTTGAACCCTTCGTGCTAATTTCCGCTCTTATTTGATGATTAACAACAGATATGGATAGTTGAACCTGGGTATCGTCTGCACGTCACCGATAATCCCGATAAGTGAAACGCCCATCCCTCCGCACGAACATTTATATCAAGCGGTGCCTCGGTCCTTGACATCAAAGACTCGGATATGATCGGTGATTTATTAATTTGTCACCAGTAACGGAAATACATCTGGGGCACCTAGACGGTGATATTTACAAACGTCACCAGTATCATCAGTTTAAGGGGACGAGGAAACTGGTGACGATAAGAAAAATCAGCAGTATGGATCAGTGTCCAAACGGAACGAACAATACCGCTAGTGGTGACGTTTTCATGAAATCATCGCCAGAAGACCAGTAGGAGAAGGGGGCAAGTTACTGGTGATTTTTGGCACTTTGTCACCACAGCTTGTTCACAGTGTCATTGCCATCAAAAATTGTCAGACAAACACTTCACACAATCAATTCGCATCGCAGCTTTGGTTTATCCAAAGCGAACTTTTTGGAGGCAGGCATTTATTTTACATGTACTTCTAGTCAAACAGAATAAATTTATAGAAAGTCCAATACGGCTGACTGTGGAATCATTTTCAACCCTTCAAACTATCAACGAGACACACGAAAGTGGCTTTGGGAAAAACCGAATTTAAATCATCGACAAATTATGGAAGTTCACTACACCAAAGTTGCAAGGAGGCGAACGAGACAGTTTTCCCGGATATACCTGATGCAGCCTAAAAGCTGTTACGATGACCTATCTCCAAGAGCAATGTAAAGATATTTTACCGCGTTAGTCAGAGCTGCACTATTAGAGATCGGGAAAAGTTATATTATTGTTGAAGTTATCCGATTTTTTTTCTTGATCACAGCAGTTTAATACTTTTTGATGACAAAAGGGTTATAGAAATTTACATCCTTCTCAGATTTTCAGAGATCAGTTCTGATTGACGGTTTTGAACTACCACCTATCGAAACCAGTCGATCGACTTCTACATATCAATGGTCATATATGATAACTATCTGTTAGCCGTTATATGCTCGTTCTGTCTTAAGGGAGTTCCCGGATTTCGGATAATAAACCACTCACTTTTCACGGTTAAAGTTAATGATGCGCTTTAAACTTCGGCGTGCACAAATACACTGTAATCTAGATAATCCTCTAACTCGTTGTTAAATTATAAGATAACTTTCCATATTTCGTTTTTAATGAGAAATATCAGGTTTAAGCATGCCGAAGGTGCAATTATTTCACGATCTTGTAGAAAATGATTTTTTAAACAAATGTATTCATATTTATTTCATACGAATCTGATTATAATTGGAGTCGTTGTCTATGTATATATATCCGTGTTTGTTCCGAATTTTTGAGGGCAATTTTAAGAACTCCTACATGAAGTCGCTGGATGTTGAAATATTGAAAAAGGGTGTTTTTAATTAAAACACTTTCTTGGAAGGAAGGTCATTAACGCTCGTCAGTAAAGCTTTGGGAGTACCGTAGCGTGTCGTGCTAATTTAAAAAAAAAACATCTATAGCTCACGAATACTGGTTTGTAATTTCGTTCCTGAAGATCGAAGGCCAGATTTACTGGTTTCCGACACGGCATATTTCTCAGCTTCAATGTTTCTGATTGATCCCGTGGGATCCGTGATTCTCATAGGAGGATTATCTTTCGAGTCCACAATACAATTTTAATGGATCTGTGACATTTATCCGTCCCGCTTGCACATATATATCCACCAGGCCTTATCATCCCACCTTGTTCTCCCTGGAGACAATGTATTATATCGTCTATATCCTTACTTCCAAGAAAATCTTGTAATGGTACTTGTATCATAGTACATACGTGTTACTCTGGATCATTGATTTTCTCGTGTATCAACATATTCTATGCTATGTTTCAATGAGGGATCGGATTATTATCTGTTCAACATATTTAAGTTTCATGTCTAGACATTGTTTATTTCAACATTACTAGTCTTCCGACAGAAAATATCTCCCAATGCCTCAGATACCCTGTCAAAGCCCTCCTAATTCTACAAACGAAGATTCACGACTTTCAAGCCAAATAGCGAGCCAAACCAAGTTACATGATGGATATGTAAAACAGCCAGCTATTCAAACGGCCCTAGAATTAGACACGGGCTCTGAAAGGTAGCTCTTGCCAGCTACTGTCGTACTTTTTGAACATGATCAAGCAAGTTTTACAGGCAAGATATATATACGCCATATTGCTTTCCAAAATGGATAGTAAAATATGTCCAAAATGTAATTGTCTCTCTTGTCGTAGATTCTGTGTGAGAGAAATCCGTGATCATTCAGATATGATGTGGGTTTTTTTATCCAGTGAAGGTGAATAAATATCCTTCAGAGCGTTTCTAGTATAAGGATCACCCAGTGCTATGCGATCGTCTATATATCGTTTAGTGAAGGAGAAGGAACGGGCTTTTGAATGATTATATTTTGACATTTCTGCATATAGGCTTATTTATACGAGAACAGATATAGGTGCATATTTTATATGTGTTGTCTCTCCGATGTACCAGTTATCATATTTAGCAACTTCGAATAGCTCGATCAGAAAAATTTGACAAATTATCTCGAGTCTCAAAACAATGACAAAGTCTCTAAGTAGGGAAATTCTATGGTACTTCACCATGTGTGGGGAGAGGGGTTAAAGTTCCCTAACCTGTGATAACCTATTTCATTTATATCCAATATTCTTTTCAAGTGCCATATTGGATCAAAATGTATTAGGGATATATGAATCAATTTTTTGAAATCTATGAATGTGATGTACATTTACTCTTACAGTGGCAATCAGAGACAATTCTATATTTCCGTCGGACCATCAGAAATATGGCCGAGGATGTTTAGATGAACACACCTTCTATAATTTGTATCCGTACTCTGAATTTAATGTATCATTTGGTTCGGGATGCTTCGCTGAAGTTGTTACTGTTTCCCTCGGGTGTCGTAATTTAGGGGACATTTATTTATTACCACCGACAATCGTTCTGTTGAAAGTCAGCGTTACTCCAAGGACAAACCTGCATCCATTTTTTAACTTTGAGGTATGGTTCAAATGTGATGATAATTGGTATTATATTCCACTATTCACACTTTTGTTAGTCTCATTAATGCTGAAAACCAATCGTTAGATAAATTGCGTTAGAGAGAAAAACGATAATGAACGTTTGGAATGGACAATACTCAGGGTACGCCGACGAACATTTCTTCTATAATTTGTATCCAAACTTTAGTGTATCACTCTTATCGGCAGGCTTCGTTGAATTTTTGACTGTATATAATTTCTTCTTCGGCCGACCATGTGATGTCTTTTAGAGATTATTTAATTTGCACTATTGAAAGCCCACATTGCTTCAATGGACAAAATTACTTAATATTTTTTTCCAATCTCTAACTCTGAGGCGATACTGGTTGCGGTAAATGAGCCATCCAGGTAAGAATGTGGGACGGCGGAGGAGCTATTTCCAAATTGCGACAAGAAACTCCTCACAATATCGGAAGTAACCACAACAGTCAAATCTAAAATTCTCGAACCTAAAGGCCCATTTCCACAGCAGCCGTTTTCGCAGCGACAACCACATCCAAAAAATAGCCGTCATGTTATTCAATGGTGTAGTACTCACAGCACGCGTCAGTCGCGGCGACATCAGAACCACATTTTTGACGCGCGACAAGTTAGAACCAGGGCTATTTCAACGCGTTGTCGCTGAACTATCGACCAATCGGAGGGGATAGAAATCGTTAGCCCGGTTACGTTGAGGGGAATCCCGTCCGTTGAATGGCTGGAATGCCGAGAGTGTCGCTGACATAACGCGTGCTGTGGAAATGCGCCAAACTGCAAACAGTTGTGGTTTGCAGTTGTGGTTGTCGCGACGCGTGCTGTGGAAATGGGCCTTTACGTTTACTTAAATGAAGTGACATTCAAATTGCCGTTTAATTTATAAATTCAGCTCTAATTCATTGAAATAATGTATATGTATGTACATCAGTTGCTAGTATTACAAGTATTCGCATTTATCATGAATGATGGAAGCAATCGTTATAAAGCACGCGCTATGAACAGAAACGGTAGTGCACGTTTGGGATGGAAAAATGATTAATGGAAGAACAATACATGTCGACATGCTTAATTCTAGCATCACCCTTGGAAGGACAAAAATAACGAGAGAGCTGTCTGTTGCGATAGTTTCATTTAAGCTGGTCGTTGGAGACCGTCTTTAACGCCTTTGATCTGCAACACAAACCTCCAAGCTAAAATATCCTAGAATTCGCGTGGATCGGGACACCGCGGTCCCGATGATATGCAGCGACCAATGATCAGTTTTTCTCAAACATGATGTTTATAGAAATATGCGGTCAGTATATTTTTCAATGGGATCATTTGTTTTTCTCAAATCTACCCATTCACGTTTTAACGCGATGTCTGTGGAATTATGCAGTCGGTTTTTTTTGTCTGTGGGATTATTTGAATTCTTGTCAGTACTTCGGCATCGTTTTCCATCGCCCTTTTAATGTTGCGTTTAATTATAAGTACATGCAGCTTGGCTAATACTTGAGTTTGCCCATCTTCGTCCAAGTTTGAATACCAATTCTAGACTGATGCTCACCTAAATTATTCAGTCTCAGCTGTCTTTGTATTTAGTCTGTATAGCAAAAGAGTGCAATAATCGAGGAGCTATCCTCGTGATTTAAACTGTATATTTATTTCAAAAGAAACTGGGATCGGCGAACAGGCGCATTGCCTATATTAACGCCTTTCCCAAACACTTTGAAAAACGTAACGTACATTGGCGGATATATAGTATAAAGGTCAAATTAGATATAAATGTATATAAGATTAAGTGAATACATAAATCAAACGTGCATATGTGCATGCATACACATCTTAATAAATAATTAATTAATTGGCATACTGCGATATACGAAGCGGAGCAAGATTTATACAAACAGTTGTACATCATATTGTACACACGTGGATAATGAATTAATACATATACCATAAAATGAAGGCAGATATTATCGTGTGTATTATATGTATATATATCATTTCATTTGATTTGAATAATATCAGTGAATAAACCGAATGAGATAAATAAGATAAATGCAAGCAGAAACTATGATGGATTTGTTAGACCTGGATGCAGTTCAAATTATTCCTGAAATCGTTTGGACTGTACAATGAACATGTGAACACAGGTAAAAATGTTTGTGTTTTCAGCAGATATCAATAATGGATTTCCGAATAAAAGTGTCGATGTCGTAGTTTGGTAGTTGCGTTATTATATTTCTAATTGCAGTATATACAGGACAGAAAAAGAAGAAATGTTCTGGAGTTTCATTCGGATGCCCACATGTACAAGCCGGGGATTCGCGGAGATGTCGTGTGTACATATGAGAATTAAGTGAACTGCATCCAAGTCGTAAACGTGAATGGATGATCTGGACTTTCCTGTCACCAATATAGTAATAAGGAGGAACAATTTTATCGTTTCTGGAGAGATTTCGACGGAAAGAAGAGTAACTAACAGAATCTCGAATAGCGACATCTAGATTATTCCACATACGGATGACAGAAGGAAGGAACGAGTTTTTATATAATTCAGTTCGTGCATAAGGAGGTGTAATATTATCTATATTACGCAATATATAGCTTGATATAGATGAGTTTGGGGCTGGAGCTAGAGAGGAGAGATAAGCTGGCGTGCTCCCATTGACCATTTTATAGAATAAACATAATTTGTGTCTATTTCTACGTTTATATAGCGGTATGATGCCTGTTTCTTCGTACAGGAGAGCATGGCTCGTACCACGAATGCACCCAGATATAGACCGTAGTGCATCTAATTGAAGATCTTCAAGAATGGCAGATTCATATTGATAGCAATTGCACCAGACAACGTCGGCATAATCAAAAATAGGTAGTATAAATGAAGAGTAAAGCCTTTCCAGAGAACGGCGAGAGAGTCGATATTTCAAGCTGCGAAGGCAGTTAATCATGGGAGAGATCTTGTCGACAAGCGATTGAACGTGGCCAGACCAACGTCCTGACGAATGAAATGTTAACCCTAGATGCTTATGCTGGGTAACCTCAGCAATTGGTAGATTTCCCAGGTTGAGATTGGGACCCTGGACTGAGTTTCTTTTCAGGGAAAATAAGATTTCTTTCGTTTTGGCTGCACTAAATTTTACAAGCCAGGTTTCAGCCCAGGTGGAGATAGTTTGCAGAGACGTGTTCAATATATTGGCAGAAGTAGCTGGATTTTCAACAGTTATGTATAGTGATGTTTCATCGGCAAACAGCCTAATATTGCATCTTACGTGTATGTCATTGACGATATCATTAATGTAGATTAGGAAGAGAAGTGGTCCGAGAACAGACCCTTGTGGAACCCCAGCATTTATGTTTCTTGGGTCCGATGATTTGCCGTCTATCACCACAATTTGACGCCTATCAGAGAGGTAATCGCGAAACCAACCAAGAAGAGCTCCCCTGATTCCAATGGATTCAAGTTTGCGAAGCAGTCCCTTGTGCCACACTCTGTCAAAAGCTTTTGTTATATCACAAAAGACAGCGCGAACTTCTTTACCTTCGTCCAGAGCTTTACATATAAAATTGTAAATATCTGTCAGTTGATAGACTGTACTATCACCCGGAATAAAGCCTGACTGGAGATTGGAAAGAAGATTATTATCCAGAAGGAAGTTGAAAAGATATTTAAAAATACACTTTTCGAAAACTTTGCTGATATTACTTGTTAAGGATATGGGTCTATAATTTGTAATTTCATTTTTGCTTCCTTTTTTGTGAATTGGGGTTACGTTTGCCAATTTCCAGTTTTCGGGCATACTCTCTTCCAAGAGACATTTATTAAAAAAATTCATTAACGGATATGCAAGTACAGAAGCTGCACATTTCAACAGTCTATTACTTATACGATCAGGTCCCACTGATTTACTTATATCGAGCCCGAGGAGGATGTTTCTCACATCGTCATATGTTATGATAATGTTGTCGAGAATATTAGTATGGAGAGGTAATATGGGGGGTTCTTTACCAACATCGTCTACGGATGAACACTCAATAAAATAGTTGTTAAACAAATTCGCTATATCATTCGGTTCATTTGATACTTTTCCATTAAAAATTATATTTGGGAACTGGGTAGATATATGTTGTTCTTTCATATATGATTTTATTAATTTCCACCAATCTCTACTTACAAATTTTGTTTCAGTAATATTTGCGTCGAGCTGTGTCTGATATTCTAATTTG
>JAVTVY010039807.1:0-19115 GCA_036873755.1 Hanleya hanleyi | reverse complement strand
CCACTCTGACTAGCAGTGGGCCCTTTACATTGCTGTTGGTCAGTGTATTTGTCACGAGCAGTCCTGGAGGTAGATGAGGGTGGTTTCCCTTGAGGGGTTCAACGACGACACTATCGTGTATGGTGTCTCGGTTCCCTGTCACTGCCACAACTCTCATTGAACTTGCAGGCACAACTGCACGACCCGCTACCCTAGCAATCCCTAAGACCTGTTTGCACTGGACATTCATGTCGCCTAACGATTTCAGTCCACCGGGAAACTGACTTATCACATTCATCCCGATGAGTCCTGGTGTTGTCTGATTATTGGCCGTGTCTCTCACAATCAACACGCCACGTCTGGGAATGACATTCCCGTCTATTTCAAAGTCAAGTTCAACATATCCACTGTACGGCATGTCCAAACCATTGGCTGCTCGGAGAGTTAGCCAATTTGCCGTTTGCGGTGCCAGCTCTACAACATTCTGCATGTTGTCCTTAAAAAAGGATTCTGAAATGGTGGAAACCATAGATCCAGTGTCCATCAGGCAGTTCATGCTCACTCCATTGACGCGTGTTGGCACAATCGGACAGTTACTGATAGTTCTTTGTATCACATCTTGCTGATGTTGTGATGATTCTCCAACACCCGAAACACTCTGGTTCGATGCTTGGAATGTTGGTGCTGTAGCGTCAAGGTTACTCTTCGCTGTCTGGTCATTGAGTGGACAGCTTCTTAGAAGTGACCCGGCTGATGACATTTATAACAGTTTCTATCTGTGGAGGAGCGTCCTCTACCTCTACCTCTGCTTGAGGTGTGCTGCCTGTTACCTTGCACTGCTTGCGTCAGATCAGCAATTTGTTTTTGCTGCTTCTCGATTAGGCTTGTTAGTCTAGCAATTGGATCTTCCACCGATTTCACATCAGCTACTGTTTCATTCACTACCTGTCGCGGTCGTGCTTTTGGGCGACTACTTTCCTCCTCTTCCTCCGACCAACGAATAGCCTCTTTCCGTAATTCGAGAAATGGGATTGTCGATTTTTCCCGAATGATCTGCTTCAAATGTCTGCGAAGAGCATTGTCCTTCACATTGTCACTGAATTGAAAGCACAATGTTTTGTCTCTATCCGGCACACAACGTGCGTCTTGTCTGGTAACTCTCTCCAGAAGTTCCATGATGACATGGCTGTATGCACGCAATGATTCACCGTCTCTCTGTCGACGATCATAGAAATATGTTGTTTCCGAACGATTCCAGCAGAATGTCCAAAATACGATTTGGGTCTTCACGTTCCGCTGTTGGACGATACCGCACTTCATCCCGTGCCTGCCCTTCGAGATGTGTAGTAATAAAGTCTACTTGCTCTCTGTCCGGAAGACGACGAGCTGCAAAATATGACCGAACATCCTCTACCCATTCCTCGACTTTGGGGTCACTTTCTTTCTTAGGACGCCCTGACAGATTTTTAATCTTTCTGTCCTTGGGAATGTATACTACTCGCTCTGTGCTGGTCCTAATCTCAGCATTACCCAGTTGAGCCCTAAGGGACGCCGATCCCTCCTGTTCCGCTTCCAGATGGGTCTTCAGTTGCTCGAGTTTATCCCGCAGAGACTCCACAGTGTCCGCCATATTTGCAGGTTAAATGTTGACTTATTTCTTACACAAGTAATTCACCAGTATTGACAATGCATATATTCAACATTAGTACACAATGTAAGTGCATCATTGTAAGCAGTGTGCATAAAGTGTGACAAAATCTTGCTCAAAATACAGTGAACAGACAGCATGACAACAAAATGAAATATTTACAGAGTTATCATCAATGCCTGTGTGCGACAAAATGAGCAAATTTACCTCCCTTGGTACATATATACTACATGTACCACCAATTTGTCACTCTAGCATATAGTTCAGCAAGTACAAGTAATTATTCCTAACACAGGGTTCCACTCATATCTACAGTCTTGATTCATGATCAACCCTATGTGAACTTCTCACTGCCTGTATCAAAGGGACAAATTCAGCTGATATCACAAATATCAGGTTACTCCTGGGCCTAATCGGTGTTGTATATCTCAAACAATCAAATACCTTCGCATATACCAGGGGCATATGCATTCCTACGGACACCTGAGATTTCAGATTCAACCGACTGAATTCCACAGTTAACACTTGAGCCTACAGTACTAGGGTATAATATCTCATAGTCCATCCCTAAACTCAGTCAGGTATTTTTCTAAATACCGGGGCATATAAGTTCCTCTGGACACCTCGAGATTTCAGATTCAACCGACTTGATTTCTACAGTTAATACTTGATCCTACTAGGGTATAATATCTCATAATCCATCCCTAAACTCGAACAGTCAGGTATTTTTCTAAATACCGGGGTATATAAGTTCCTCTGGACACCTTGAGATTTTAATGGGATACCATAATAACCATATATAGTCTTTTGTTTGCCTTGGATCATTAGTTATTAACTTTCTCGGCATCCGTTAACTGCACCAAGTCTATCAGCATTGACAATCTTTCTGCGAACAGTTCATTCCATCTTCTGCATGAAAAAAGGTTCATGAAATTTCCTAAAATATGATATTAAGTTCATCAAAAGTTCTGTGATACACCGTCGTATGTACCGGATACAGTTCACTTCGGATTTCATATGCAGATTATCTTCAAGAAATTTCAGCATGAATTTTCGACATCAAGTTCATTATACTGAGCTGTAGATTAATTAATAATATGTCAAATTATTAATTCTGGAATGTAACTATTCTTCTGGTCCCAAGGAGGTCTTCTGAACTTATGTCGTTGTCTGTCCATCAACCCAGATTTGGATCCTGTGTCGGCGACGCCATATGTAGCCAGAGTTCCGTAATAATTCGACATGAGGATCTGTTCGAGTTAATGACATCTTTATTCAGGTATCGACATCAACAATAGATTCGTCGACCCGAGCAGAAAACGTGACAAATAGAATAGATTGACCACAATTCAGCCTATTATCTTTGTAACTGATGATTAAACAATAAAGTTACTTAATGCTGCGAGTCTTTGTTCTGTTATTTATATAAACAATTATTCTGTAACTGTTTATCCAACAACGCTATGCCATTCACACGTGAGGTTCATCACACCGTTACCATGGATACCATTATCGATACGTTATACAATTATTACCAGTGAGAAATATTGTATAGGTCAATGAAGACAATATAAATTGGGACTTCACGTTTACACAATTAATCTACGGTTATATGGTTCCATAAATATAACTATGGTTTACAATTGTTGGGTAAAATAACCTACCCCGATGGGCCAACTGGAGATCATGGAGACAGGAAGTGGATCCAGGAGAGACCAGATACATTTACACATCAGTTTACCCTGCATAAATAATAACAGAAACCTTTTGTAGCCTCTACCACTAATGGCTAATACAATTGTGTCAACTCTATGTCTAAAATCTACAGATAAAATAGTTTGAGCGGGTTTATAGATCTATATAGTGACATTACTCGTTTGTTTATAGTTTTCCATAATGAACTCGGAACACAAATTGGCGCGAACAAACCAGGTCAACAACGTGCTTTTACAGAAGTTATCGGTCTGATTACCAATTTAGTAGATAAACAGATTATCATCAGCCTACAATTGTTCTGCGGCTACTACAAACAACAGGAAAATAGTAATGCTACTCACGGTAGTTGACAACTGCAAAAAACTTGAAATTACATCAAATCAATCAATAAATTCTCTCTGTCGACTTCGTTTGTCGAACAATTCGCCAACAGTTTCGTGTTTCACAAACAGAAAGGGCGAAGTAAAGGGCGATAACTCTAATGTACTATTCTATGGAAGAATCCTACTGATCAATGGGAGACAATGTAGCGTAGCACTGTCCACACCCACTTTCGCTTTCAGGTTAGACAACACCATTAAAATTCCTCGCAAATTATGTAGTAAATTTGTCCTTCACAACTCCAGAAAACTATATGCCCACTATTTCGTTGGAACAAATGACCTACCTTCCTGGAAAGACTGATTTGTTCTGTCAAATTTATCAGGAAAATGAACACTGTATGATGAGCAACTCATTTTCGAATCAGCCCACATAATAGACAATTACTCTGAAGAAACTCAAAATGCCAAACCAGCCCTTGGGGGTAGCCGACCAAAACCTGTCACAATGTGGCTTTCTGCAGACATTGTTCCAGCTTCACTGTTTTTGTTGTAATGGCAGCATCTTGTTCCCATAATGCTTTGCAAGCCATATTCTAATTCAGTTAACTTTGTTCTTTTGCAATATTGTCAGGTTGTCACTATGAAGTGCCTGCTAGCTTTGTGTCTTTTTGTGGTCGTGGCGTCGGCCCACCAGCTCAAGTATTACCCTCTTCATGAGCCTCTCTCTGATGAACTCATTAACTACATCAATTATGAGGCCAAAACCACATGGAAGGTAAACGTTTTATACATGTAATTGTTTTGAACCATCAAGTAGACTTGTCCCTCATTATAATGGTGAAGTTGGAGGACTAAATATTGACTGTTGTATTCGTGAGTTACACTGTAGTGAGTTTTCATTGCAGCATCTTTCCTATTGCACGTGGATACATATTGGCGCACACAAGTCAACAGTGGTCATCCTAATATGAAACCTGCTTTATACTGAACTGTGTTATGAGGGACAAGGGTAGAACCCTTCGCGATCTCACACAATTATAAGATAACTTAAGTAGTCCGTTTGCTATCAGCTGGAAAATATTTTTTTTAGGAATCGGTGAATATCTTCAAGACATAATATCTTAAAATGATATGCAAAATAAGCGAATGTGGATTATGTGATTAGAGTATCTATAGGTGTACATGTATTGAACAGACCATGATCTATTCATTTAATTTGGGAGTGTACTATTTAAGTTGGAGTTGGAGTTTTATGTATTTAAAATCAGATGTATCACCACAAGGGCACCACTTGTCATGGTGTGTTACATGCCTGTTTTATATGTGTTAAACCAGATATTTTTCAATATTGTTCTTATGTGAAACAAAAGTGAAAATGGAACCATGAATCTACATTATACATTATGTTAGATTTATTTCTGGGAAAAACGTGTAGAATGCATCTCTGGCGACCTAGGACCCTTGGAGCTTCCGGGGTCTAAGTAGCCCCAGGACACTCGCCTGTTGGGCTGTCAGGATTCGCTTATTTCAGCTTTGTGTAAATGAATCGTATCGGCATCATATTGGTTTCTAATGTTCCATATGATGTATTAAGGTCATTCTTTTGTATGTGTTTGTAACCCGTGTAATGACTAAATGACAAAGACACCAACTTGCTGGCTGATGGATATCTTTATTCCTGCAGACAAGAGATGGGAAAACTTAAGCATGAAACACAGCGACGTGAAACACAAGAATGATGATGGCGAACAATGGACGGCACTACACAATTAGATGGAATAATAAAATGTTCTAATATCTGGAAATATTATCTGATTTTGCCATGGTGATTTAATTCATGAAATATGCACTGAATGGATCAAACCAAATATGTGGGCAGCAATATAATATAATGCTGGTGGACACGTGCATCACAAGAGGTGTAAGATTCCATGTAAGATGTATTTCGTCAGCTTATATATTTAATAAAACATCAAACGTATGTAACTTTCATCGAATTATGAAGTAATGGGCTTTTCCATAATTATAGTTCATTAAAATAATGAGTTCAGTCTCATATTTGTGTTCAATATCTCAAAACATGACCTCAAGTACCACTGTTATCTTCTGGCTTGATTTTGATATGACAGAGTTGTTCCCCCTTAATACGTATAATGAACGTTTACCGCGTGGTACAAAGCGAGAGATCTAGGTCATTTATTTCATGACCGAAACTACATTTACAATTATCACAAAGTTATGGAATATAGTCAATTAAATTCCTTGTTCACTTATAACATAAACTCCATCAAACATAAAACTGAGAAAGCTCACCTGCAGACAAGAGATGGGAAAACTTAAGCATGAAACACAGCGACGTGAAACACAAGAATGATGATGGCGAACAATGGACGGCACTACACACTTTCAGCGCTCGACCCTGATCGCCACCAACCCATTCGTATCACTCGTGCGTGACATACCAAGCCCCATATCTCTGCTGCACTCATGGAGATATGATTTCTGAATGAAGTAAATTCAACCGTAATTATTTTGAAAGATTTAACGTCCAAGAAAATATACTTTCGCTTCCAAGTATGCCGAAAGTACCATGACGCGGCTGCGTTAAACTTGTGAGATGGGTGCAGTCCACAGTTCCCACACTCTCCCCAACAATAAAATGTGACTACATTTTTTTTCTTAGTTCAATCATCCTTTGGCGAAAACTTGCCAATGTCTTCTCTGGAATGTATAGTCTCTCAAGTTAATAGGTTTATCTCCACAATCGTTCTCATGCCAATGTTGGTGTTTACAACTTAGTCTTTCTCTGTGAATGACGAGGCACGGAATACCGTCCACTGGGCCCTAGTAGACGATACTCCTATGAGAAGATGTACAGTTGGTGTAAGAACACTACCAAAACTGCTAGACGTATCACATTCAGTCACACTTTATTTAAACATCAATCACTGTTCATATGGTCTGTCACATATCTGTTTCCGTCTGGAATGCATGTGATGAACTGGAACCACAGAATATATTCTTCACTAAACAGGAACCACAGAATATATTCTTCACTAAACAGGAACCACAGAATATATTCTTCACTAAACAGGAACCACAGAATATATTCTTCACTAAACAGGAACCACAGAATATGTCGGCACTGGTAATCCTACTGGGGGTAACACATACTGATATGGGTTGTACGCGACCAGTGGCACACATTGATTTCTAAATCCCAAACACTTTGTCCCTACGCCAGTTTGCTGAATGGCGGGTTGTCCCATCTGTGGATACGTGAACAATCGTGGTGGTCGCCTTTCCCTGCGCGGATATCTACCCCATGATGCTGACAGTTCACCCTCTGGTACTTCATCTGTTTCATCAGTTGAAGAGTCGAGAGTTACTTCGTCGTCAGATTCTACTACTACTGGTGGTGTGTCCTCCGTTGTAAGCGGGTTGTATTTCTCTTTTGGTAGTTTGGATTGCTGGGTTTTAACTTCAATCTCAGAATCTACAGCTACGACTGATGTTTTGGCTTTGTTCTTCAGTTTAGATTTCCGCTCTTGATCTTGACGAGCTGCACTGGCTAGTTTCTCCAGTAAATCCTCATCTGAAATGTTAATATCCCTTAACTCACTTTTCAACTCTGATCTGATGAAATCGCTGGTGAGACCGGTCTGGATTGTCCGTAGACTCATCAGTTTGACTAAATCTGGGTCATATCGTATCGATGAATCCACATCTTCACTGGCAAATGTTATTTTCTGTCGCAAATCGAGGACTCTGATTAAGAAGTCTTG
Source organism: Hanleya hanleyi (assembly GCA_036873755.1). Lineage (NCBI taxonomy): Eukaryota > Metazoa > Mollusca > Polyplacophora > Lepidopleurida > Hanleyidae > Hanleya > Hanleya hanleyi. The sequence continues at coordinate 11,664 of JAVTVY010039807.1, read as the reverse complement.
AGGGCTTTCCTTTGCATCTTGGCTAGCTGAGCTCAGTTGTTGATACAATTCGGTCGGACTTCTTTCATCGTGATGGGACCGCAGGACACGCTTCAACCCATCAACCGTCATGCTTCCAGCTCTGCGCTCGATATAGCTCCGCAGAAAGAACCCCGGACGAATAGCTTTCACTACCGCATCCACTATTTCACGATCACTATAACCGGCACTCACAGCTGCATCAAGCTGATAGGTGAGACTAGAAAAGCCAAGTCGATCTTTCACGTTTGGGTGTAATATTTGTCCCGAAATCTTCAATTCACGTGTAATGGTCCGTACCTGCGTTCCATCTGATGCAGGCTGTTGTTCTCTATTTTGTTCTTGCCTAGTAGTATCATTCTGTTGTCTGGTAGAACCATTTGATTCTTGTCCACTGGAACCAACCCCATTTACACCATTCTGAGGCTCTGATTCGTCAGGTGGTTTGATCTCGTTAAGCTTGTCAATTAACTCCAACAGAATCGACATGCCTTGATCCTCCAACTCACTCAATTCACTTCCATCGAGAACTGATGTAATTTTCCGAAACAGTTCCAATTTACTATCCTGTGTGGTAGTACTTATTCTCAGGTGTTCGCAGGCTTGTGACATTTCTTCTCGTGTCAGCCTTAATAATAAACCTCTTACCTCAAGCTGTGTCTCTTCAAGTGAATTAGCCATTTTACCAGGTAAGTCTCTTTGGACGGAGTAATGTCGCCAATTTTATTTCACTGTAGCGCTCCGTCCCGGGTTTCGGCACCAAAATGTAACCCGTGTAATGACTAAATGACAAAGACACCAACTTGCTGGCTGATGGATATCTTTATTCCTGCAGACAAGAGATGGGAAAACTTAAGCATGAAACACAGCGACGTGAAACACAAGAATGATGATGGCGAACAATGGACGGCACTACACAATTAGATGGAATAATAAAATGTTCTAATATCTGGAAATATTATCTGATTTTGCCATGGTGATTTAATTCATGAAATATGCACTGAATGGATCAAACCAAATATGTGGGCAGCAATATAATATAATGCTGGTGGACACGTGCATCACAAGAGGTGTAAGATTCCATGTAAGATGTATTTCATCAGCTTATATATTTAATAAAACATCAAACGTATGTAACTTTCATCGAATTATGAAGTAATGGGCTTTTCCATAATTATAGTTCATTAAAATAATGAGTTCAGTCTCATATTTGTGTTCAATATCTCAAAACATGACCTCAAGTACCACTGTTATCTTCTGGCTTGATTTTGATATGACAGAGTTGTTCCCCCTTAATACGTATAATGAACGTTTACCGCGTGGTACAAAGCGAGAGATCTAGGTCATTTATTTCATGACCGAAACTACATTTACAATTATCACAAAGTTATGGAATATAGTCAATTAAATTCCTTGTTCACTTATAACATAAACTCCATCAAACATAAAACTGAGAAAGCTCACCTGCAGACAAGAGATGGGAAAACTTAAGCATGAAACACAGCGACGTGAAACACAAGAATGATGATGGCGAACAATGGACGGCACTACACACTTTCAGCGCTCGACCCTGATCGCCACCAACCCATTCGTATCACTCGTGCGTGACATACCAAGCCCCATATCTCTGCTGCACTCATGGAGATATGATTTCTGAATGAAGTAAATTCAACCGTAATTATTTTGAAAGATTTAACGTCCAAGAAAATATACTTTCGCTTCCAAGTATGCCGAAAGTACCATGACGCGGCTGCGTTAAACTTGTGAGATGGGTGCAGTCCACAGTTCCCACACTCACCGGCTATAAATACTTGTGGCGGCTGCTGAAGACGATGTTTGTTAGGCTTGATAATCATAAGTTTGGGTTTTTTCACGTTCAAAGATAGTCGGTTTGCCGAAAACCATATGTGAAGTTTATCTAGTTCTAATGACATATTCAAGATTTACAGAGAAATGTACAACATTTGTGTCGTCGGCAAAGAGGATGATGCGAAGGAGGTCTGTACATAGTATTATTTATGTCATTAATGTAAATCAGAAAGAGGAGGGGGCCCAGAATCGAACCTTGTGGTACTCCACATGTGATATTCATGGGAGATGAAAGTATATTATTGTAGGAGACGAGCTGTACACTATTAGATAGATAACTCCTGAGCCAATTATTGGCCGTGTCACGAAAACCATAATGGTGTAGCTTGGAGAGGAGGATATCGTGGTTGCCTGTATCAAAGGCTTTTGATAGATCCAGAAAGGATACTTTGCGTACTTTGCTGCAACCAATTTTTCATACGAAGAAATTGCCGCATGAGCAGTTGAGTGGTTTGATCTTAATCCGTACTGATTATCTGAAATCACATTGTTCGCTTCAAGAAATTTGGTCATCATAATGTGATGAATTTTCGGGGTACTACTGGTTTCACAGATGTTGTTACAACTTACGTTGCAGCGTGTGTATTCCGTTGGCACGTTGCCAAGTCATAGTCACATCGTATATACATACGTTTATTCGACTTTATTATATGACTGTGCGTGTTACTCTTTCTCCATTGGACTATTCGCCGTCACGTGGCTATCGCTAATTTTTCATATTGACTCCGAAGCGGGTCCATAAATGTGATATTGACTCGGCGTGACGTATGCGTCTGCTCAGCCAATGGAAATAGTCGTTGGATTGGCCGTCGGTGTACAATTTGGCTGACAGCAGGTACGAGATAGTCGGGAGCAAAGGAAATACCTTATTATATGCTATATTCTAACTGCTTTCACCAATTTAACGAAAAGGAGACGTCAGTGTCATATAATAAAACAATTATAGTCTTTTGATATCGGTCAATATGTGGTTTTGTGGACCTGAGAAAACAATATTCACCTCGGCCTTCGGCATCGGTGAATATTGTTTTCTCAGGTCCACAAAACCACATATTGACCTCATCAAAAGACTGTAATTGTATAATATTTCCTCGACAACTAATTCCATAGTCTGTACGTGTTATAAGCTTCTATCTTACGTAGTCATTTCGGTCTTGTAGTGTTTGTTACGGGCTAAATCACATTTGTTTATCAACGAAAACTAGTCATTCTGTCGTGTATCAGCCATGTTGTTCCCATAATGCATTATTCATTCTATGTATAAAGAGATCCTTTAATTCAGGAGTAAGTCGACGGTAGGATACTGTTGACTTATCTGGTGTTACGTTGCTTGAAGAATGCCGTATATGAAATAGAGGGAAATGGTCGGAAATGTCAGTTAGGAATATCCCCGACAGGAGGGTATCCTCGTGAGAATTGATGAATATGTTGTCAATTAATGTTGCCGAATGTGATTTAACTCTGGTGGGTTTAGTTATTTGAGGAAAAAATAGTTCGATTTTAGAATATCAAGGAAGTTTTTCGATGGGGTATGGATATCGTTTTGAAAAGGTCAATATTGAAATCTCCCATTAAAATGCATTTATTTATTTCAATATCAGATGATCTTCATATTTCCAATAAATAAGTATTAAAACTGTTTACATTTTGCCAGGGGGTCTATAGACAACACCAACTATATATTTGGTTTTGTTAAAATCTATTTCGAGGAAGAGAGATTCAAATTCACCATCGTCATCACAGTATGACATCACGCACGCACTTGGCACGATTCAATGGTGTCTTTGATATAAAGTATTAACCCGCCTCCTTTCGTTTACTCCTCGATGTTTGTATCGGGAAATATCGAACAATTTTTCTGTTGCGGGATCCAACCAGCTTTCAGAGAATCCTAAGACAGAGAAATTGAATTGTAAGTTATTTATAAAACCAGTGATTTCACAGAAGTGCTTACGCAGGTTTCTCGCATTTAGGTGTAAATAGGATAGTGATTCGCTATTATGTGGGATATTAATTTGGGTTCTTCTAGAAAAGAGTTTTCGGTACAATAGTTGAATTGGTGAACATCAATGTTTTGCCAGTGTGAGATTTCGTGATCGTTGTCATCTGTAAAAGACTTGAATGATCAATATAATTTAATTCTATAGGATTGAAACATTTGTTATTGGAGAAACTTAGATTAATTTCACCATGTGAGTTAGTCCCTTGTATGGGAGTATGTGGAATTTCGACTTCGTTAAATAAAGGATATAAGGATGAAGGGTCAGGGAATGGAACGTCCTCATTAATTTGGTCGTAATAATTCATTAATGCATTCGCAGTTGGATTTCGTATAATCTAGTTTCACATCACACGGAATGGTAATGAAATTTGCCCAGACGTCATAAATGAACATATTTACACAAAAATAGTCAGAACTACAATAAAGTTGATTATCAGCAAAACTAACCACCACAGTCAGATGCTGAGTGTATGTGCATATACATCTGCATACAATTGAAAAAAAAGTTCCCAAACTTTCCCAAACTGCATTATTCTCAAACTGCATGTACTCTGGAGGAGGTATTTAACAGCCACAAAACGTTCTTCAAGGAAACAGGGGTTTTTTTTCAAACACTCATAACCGTATACCAAAAAATGTACTGGACTCCCAAAAAACATACAACACAGCTACATTCGTAGATTCTAGAAGCTGCACCACCAACCTTCTTTCAACCATGTTGATGAGGGCCCTTCAGAAGGTAAAGGCATTTTGGGGAAGGTATTAGTAGTAGCGTTACAGTAAATGGAGTAACATTTCACCCGGATGTAGAGGTCATTTGGGGCGGTCACGTGGCGGGAGGAGAGGTCAAGTGTGGGACCAAGATGGCGGCTTGGCGGCCATGTTGTACAAGATGGTGGTGTACAAGATGGCGGCTTGGCGGCCATGTTGTACAAGATGGCGGTGTACAAGATGGCGGCTTGGCGGCCATGTTGTACAAGATGGCGGTGTACAAGATGGCGGCATTGGCGGCCATGTTGTACAAGATGGCGGTGTACAAGATGGCGGCATTGGCGGCCATGTTGTACAAGATGGCGGTGTACAAGATGGCGGCATTGGCGGCCATGTTGTACAAGATGGCGGTGTACAAGATGGCGGCTTGGCGGCCATGTTGTACAAGATGGCGGCTTGGCGGCCATGTTGTACAAGTTGGCGGTGTACAAGATGGCGGCTTGGCGGCCATGTTGTACAAGATGGCGGTGTACAAGATGGCGGCTTGGCGGCCATGTTGTACAAGATGGCGGTGTACAACATGGCGGCATGAGAAAAACGTATAAAAGGAGGCGATTTTTAGTGGTGGGGTGTATTCATTGCACTACCTTGCGGAGCTCTCTGACTTACCTGACCTGCCTGCCTGCCTCACCAGCCTGCCTGCCTGCCTGCCCGCCTGCCTGCCTGCCTGCCTGACCAGCTTGTATTAGACGAAAGCATGAGACGTGGAGAAGATTTTCCATGGGACCCAGCAGCACCTCCGGTTGAAGTCTTGCCTGAAGACGAGCGTGTGAGGGAGACCCGCACTCTTACACCGGACTGCACCCTATTGTTGTATCCCAAACGCGTGGAGCTCATCGATGACGACAGTAGGTGTTGGTGTACGTCTGAACCAGCGCGTGTCTCTTTATCCCCGGAAGGCTGGACTACCTTGAAACGGGTGTTATTGGCTGACCTCGACGGTGATAGCATTCACCTGTGTGACGACGTCTACATTTTCCGCGGTCCCTATTTTGCTCGACTCCTCTGTCTCAAGCAAGGTGGTTTTACTCTGGACCCTGATCTGTGGACAGCCTTGGAAAAAGTAATCCCCATGGTCGATGAAGTACTATCTCTATAGGAGCCACATAACCCATCAGAATAGTACGTATCACGGACTACACTCGTAGAGCTAGGCGCGCATGTGTGACCTGGTCTATAAAACACGTCCCTCGGCATCCCACACCTTCATTTCTACGGTTGCAGAGCCATGGCGGAGATCCAGCCCCATGCGACTCGCATTTTACAGCATGCCACCGTGGTGAATTCATTCACGGGTTACCGAGCAGTGGTCGGTCCATGTTTGCAGATGGCGACGACAACGAGGGACGACGCCAGATCCTGAACGAGTTCACAGAAGCGGTCCTCCACAGAGTGCACTCGATGGAGAGGCGTGCCATCACTCAGCACTACTGGACTATGACAGCCATCCTTGATGCTCGGGCTATGGACCACGAGCGCTCACGCCGGAACCAGCACCGGCTGGTTGGCCTCATACTAGTCTGTGCCCTATTGACCCTGGCGCTGTGGTATTGACACTATAAATACCAAGGTCAGACAGAGTGTGTGTCATTCACCGTTCGACATTGGAGCAAGCATGTCATCCGTCCTACGAGCCATCCTGCCCCTTACACCCCAGGTGGGGTTACACGTCTATGAAGATAAAGTCACCCTGGTGGAAGACTGTGGAGCTATTTGCTGGTCGCCCGCTGAGACCGTATCGAATACGGTGACGCTACAGCGTGACGGCTGGGCCAAATTTAAACGGGTGTTGAGCGATGAGCTCGACGGACACCTCATCCACATAGACAATGCCATCTACGTATACCGTGGGCCTTTCTTCGCACGCCTGGGCCGCTACCAAGATGCTACGCGAAGCTTCACCCTAGATCCCCATCTGTGGTCAGCCTTGGAGAAAGTAGTGCCTATTGTGGACCAGCTGTTTACACCGGACCAGCGATCATCAGACGAGTTGGCGTGGGCTCGTGCTATGGAGGACGCGCTGGCTGAACCCCATGAACAACTGTCTAGTCATGAACCCGACGACGACGATGCCATTGATTACCCGGCTGAACTGAGTCAACCAACACAACGGTGGTAGAAACTTGTTATAAATAAACCATACTCTCCGGGTCCATCATCATTGTGTCACCATGAAGCGCTGGGAGAAGGTGTTCGATAACTTATACTACAGTCCCGACAGTCCGGCGGCCTATAGTGCATTGTCGGCTCTCTATCGAGCGGCCACACCCCAGGGGATACAACGTGCTCAAGTCCGAGATTGGTTAAGAAAACAAGACACCTATACCTTACATCGAGCTGTCCGTCGCCATTTTCTACGGAACCGGGTCATCGTGGGAGGAATAGATGCCCAGTGACAAGCGGATTTGGTCGATATGAGCGCCTTTGCCAAACACAACGATGGGAATCGGTATATCTTGACGTGCATCGATATCCTATCCAAGTATGCGTGGGTGGTACCCATCCGGACGAAAACGGGGGCGAGTCTCATAGCGGCGTTCAAAGACATCTTCAAGACCGGGCGCAAACCTTTGTATTTGCAAACCGACAAAGGCACGGAATTCCTCAACAGACCGTTCCAAGCCTTTCTGAAAGCCCAGAAGGTCTTCTTCTTCCATACGTACAACGAGACCAAGGCATCCGTGGTGGAAAGGTTCAACAGGACATTTAAAGGTCGCATGTATAAATATTTCACCTATAAGAATACAAGGCGGTACATCGATGTTTTCCCGAAACTGGTGAGGGGTTACAATCGAGCCTATCATCGAAGTATACAGAGAGCCCCCATTACCGTGACCCAACGCAATGAAGCCCAAGTCCGGCGTGTCTTGTACCCCAGGCCATCGCAGCGAACGACGAAGGAGATGTTCAAGGTCGGGGACCCTGTACGGATCAGTAAAGTCAAGGGCAAGTTCGAAAAAAGTTACTTGCCCAACTGGAGCGATGAGCACTTCCTGATTAAACGGCGCCTACCCCGACAGCGGCGAGTCTATGAACTGGAAGATCTTCAAGGGGAACCGCTGCTAGGCACGTTTTACGAGATGTCGTAAAATCACAGCAAGACTACTACACGGTGGAACAGATTTTGAAAACGGAACGTCGACGTGGCAAACTGTTTCATTTCGTGAAATGGCAAGGCTGGCCCAGTTCCTTCAATTCCTGGGTCGCTGCCAACCAGGTGAAACGGCTATAAAACCAGACACCACTACCGTCCTCCTTCATTCCACGTCCAACCATGAACACGGTGCAACCGTCTCTGAACACAGCGTCTTCCAAAATGCGCAAAGTGCAAGTAGGCTTTGGTGTACTAGTGCTAACCCTGCTGAGTGTGTTGTACGGAGGTGTGTTTTACGACGTAGCCTATGTCAGCACGTTACTTAACCAACTGAGAACAGCCACCAGTGAAACCGGTCTACAGAGAGCACCAGTCGTATCCAGCCCAGTCACCACCACCACCACCATACCTCGTGTACAAGCCACAACGAGTGTAAGCTCCACACTTACACCAAGTACATCCACTACGTCTGAAGACCCACCGGATTTCATACCTCACAGTGAACCGACAACGACGACGACCCACGTTGTACCCATCACCACCATCATCATCCCTGAACGTGAACAGACAACGACAACCGACGTTGTGCCCACCACCACCACTCCAGTTCACTCGTACCAAATTTACAAGAGCGGGTTACCACGACAACGGATACACCTCCAACCATGGATCCTCGGTGGCAGCATCCCTTCACCTGTGTCATCGCAGGACCGACGGGCTCCGGCAAAACGCACTTCGTCAGGAAGCTCCTTCAACACGCCGACAGCATGATCACTCCACCCATTGCCAGAGTCGTGTGGTGTTACAGAGAATGGCAGGAAGCGTATGCAGCAATGCCCCACATCACGTTCGTGGAAGGCCTACCTAACCTGGCCGATTTGGAACCCGACACCTTGGTGGTTCTGGATGATCTCATGGCGGAGACGGATGCGCGGGTCACCCAACTCTTTACCAACGCCAGCCACCATCGACGGCTCAGCATCATCTACATTGTGCAGAATCTGTTCAGTAAAAACAAAGAACATCGGAACATCAGCTTAAATGCCCACTACATGGTGGTCTTCAAAAACCCGAGAGATACCACTCAACTGCTGCACCTGGCAAGACAGATGTATCTCGGCCGCACACCGTTTGCATTGGAAGCCTTTAAAGATGCCACAACCCCTCAGCACGGGTATATGCTCTTCGACCTGAAGCAAACCACCCCCGACCACCTTCGACTACGGACCGGCATCTTTCCCGGAGAGACTCACCCCGTGTACATGCAAAAATAATGTAAACACACCTACAGTGGCTCCCCCAGCTGGGGTGTGTGTGTGTTTTGATGATGGGGATAATAAAAAAGAATGAATACCACAGCAGGTTATGTTCTCTGAAGTAGATAAAAAGAGCAGAATTGTGGGTTCTAGCATTAGTTGTACAGGATGTCTGCGCGAGTACGGAAGCACGCTCCCACGCTCCGTGTATTGAAGACGGCCCCACCCGAGTTAGTTCGAACCATTGTACGCGGTGCGGACCCTGCTCTCGTGTGCTGTCTGTGCGAGATTGGACTCAATATCTTAAAAGGCAACGTACCACTGACTCCGGCTCAGAAGATCAAGTTGGCCAAGCATAAGACAGGTCTAAGAACCTTAGTCCAGAAGCGAGTGTCTCAAACACAAAAGAAAAAGGTGTTACAGAAAGGTGGATTTCTCGGGGCCATCTTACCACCGTTGGCCGCTTCCGTGTTGGGTCCAGTATTGGGTGGACTCTTCGGCCGACAATGAACCACACGAAAAAAATGGTCCTCGTCGAACCTCGGCTCCTTCAAAACCTCCAATCGCCCTACCCTGTCCCTTCTACGGTGAAGACGATAAACACCCTCGATGGAGAAATGCAACAGATCTTACAGAGACCGGGGTTAAGCGATAGTGAGAAAGTACAACGGTACAATGAGACGCTTCAGCGGTACATGACGTTCATGGACCAATACAAAACCCTCTCTGCTCCACCACCACCACCATCACCACGTGACACACCTCAGCACCGTTCCAACAGCCGGGTGGAGTACCTTCCACAGCCCCACAGTGGGTCGAAGACGAAGTCCTGAAGAGTGTACCTGCCTCGTTCAAGAAACAAGCTGGCCTGGTATTACAACGGATGAAACAGAATCCTAACATGACTTGGAATGATAAAGGCGAACTTCTGGTACAGAATCAGGTGGTCCCCGGGACCAACATGACGGATTTAGTGAATGACCTGATGCGTCAACGCAGGACGCACACGAATCCTCGAGGATGGGAGGTCTTCGCTCAAGGCTTGAAAGACATGCATGTACCACAGGAATTGGTGGGGAACCCTCAGCGCTGGGCCTTTATGCAGAATGTGAGTACACCACCAGAACCTTGGGAACCGGAGTCACCTCCCACATCACCACCACGGCGGGCGCCTACGTTTTCACCCCTTTTACCACGCCACCCCTGCAACCACCAAGAGCTAAATCACCGCGACCATCACGACGATTAGCGCCCAAGGGCTGGGAGAAGTATTAAAACCAACAGCAGCAGCAGGACAGCTCAGTCATCATGTTTTCCCTCACCCTACCCAGTAACAGCTCGGCTGATGTGTTTCCTGACAACACCTTGACCAAGTACGTGACCCAGTTACCACAACCGTTGCATTTATCTGGACGCTGGGAATGTGGACTCGTGGATATCCAATACCCTTTCTCGTGGTACAACGTGCGAGCCAATGAAGTATGGTACGAGGTGACCTACGAAGGACAAGAAACTCGACTCAAACTACCCGAAGGTCAATATGATACCCCCAAGGAGTTCATGGGTGGGCTGAGAAGTCTGATGCATTATAAGTCTCTACGAGACGTCACGAATACTTCAAAACCCATCAAATCTTTTCCCTTCAAAAATCATGTGGACTTCGATTACAACGCACACAACGACAAGGCCAATCTCACGCTCAGCCCCAACGTGAGTGTCGAACTCAGTGCTACCCTACAGCAAATGCTGGGTTTCAATTACCAGGGGTACGCTGGCCCCACCGGCGAGATAGCCACATCCCGATGGACATGCGTGGTGGTATGTATGGCCTGTACGTCTACTCGGACGTGGTCGATGCACACATTGTCGGCGACAGCAACGTACCTCTACTGCGCGTCTGCCCGGTGAAAGGCACGTATGGAGCTCAAGTCACCCACAGTTTCAGGCATATCTTGTATCTACCGGTCAGTCAGACCGATATTAGCTCCATCGTCATTGATATAAGAGACGACACGGGACGACCGGTGGCATTCGAACGAGGAAAAGTGGTGCTGACACTTCATTTCCGTCAAGTCCGAGCGGTTCACTTTGCATAATGAAGGTGCCTTATCAATGCCATACAGCCAGTTACGTCGATCATTACACCAAACAGGCCGGGGGTAACTTTCCTGTCTTTGCGGGTACACGCATGCAACGAGGACATGGACTGGGGAACATACTCGGGAGCATCGTCAAAACGTTTCTGCCCTTGTTGACGCGTGGGGTCAAAGCGATCGGCAAACAAGCGGTGCGCAGTGGACTGCAAGTGGCTGGTGATGTCTTGGGGGGTACGGCACCCAAAGAATCCTTGAAACGGCGGGCCAAAGAAGCGGGAGGCGTCTTGGTGGCCAAAGCACAACGCACCGTAGGGAATAAAAGAGCTGCCCCACCGAGACCACGCACCAGTCGACGACCGACCCAGCGACGACGCACATCGAAGAAGACCAGGGATATCTTTTCTTAAAGATGGCTTTCATCCATGCCGAGTCGTGTCCTTCTACCAACAGTGAATTTGATTTATGGACCGTCCCACCTACTCAGACCAGTGCCGAAGAGGGTCAGTAGGTGGAACATCTGCCCCTTTCCAGCATTACAGCCACAGGCCCCATTGAATT
>JAVTVY010039806.1:0-18571 GCA_036873755.1 Hanleya hanleyi | reverse complement strand
TAACTCGGCGGAGTCAGCAGGTCAATGACAAGCCGGATACAGACGGGTGAAAATCATACGCCGCCTACTCACCCCCCAAATTTTGGGGGGATGGCTCCCATTTACCCGTGAGACTCTTTCTCGCAGTAGGGAGTCTCGCGAGACGAGAATGGTCTCGACTAAGAGACTGGGTGTCAACAGGTCCCCATCTACGAGCAGAACGTCCACGAGCAGAACGTCCATCACCAGGACTGTTTGGGGCTATATAAAAATGCGGATTCCAATGGCCACATCGTGCACAGACTGCGGACCTCTATTTCTAACGGCCACAGACTTTAATAGAAATCGAACCACGATCATGATATCTGAATCTAGGCCAAAAGCCGCAGTGGACAAAAGCCCCAGGGACAAAAGCGCGGCGTACAAAATCCACAGAGGCTAAAGCCCTAGTGGAAAAAAATCTCCAACCAATTAATTAAAAATCAATAAATCGAATAGCGCTATCGGGCTATTGTATCATAAATACCGGGCTATTTAGATACGCGTACCATTTAATTATCCAAATAGACCCGATCGCGCTATTCGACCCTTACGGTATGCACTGCCTCTTATTTTTATCGTTTATTAAGTATCACTTCGATAATAAAAAAACAAAAAAACGAAGTGCTTATTAATCAGTAACAAAAAAAAACAACCAAAAAACCCCGGCTGAATAGAGCGATTTGAGCTATTCGTCCTTTTGCAGAACTGACGACAGCGCGCTCAGTGGACTCTGCACACGTGTGCGCATTGCAACAGTCAACCAATTATGACAATTTTGAGATAGAAAATTATGGCAATACTCCAATAATATGGGGTGGACGGCCACAGGTAAAAAGCTGTTTTATAGCTCCAACAATAACGTCACATTTATATCATCTTTTTCCGTGTTTCTTTTTTGGTGTTTCCAATGAATTGGAAGTGGCAATGTGTGAATAAATGATTTTAATAGTTGGTTATATCTCTGTTGAGTTCATTGTTGGGATAGCCTGAATTTTCTAAATAGGAAAATAATATATGAACAGAACAATTCTCTTCTAGTTTCTTTATTTAAATATTTATCAACTAGTCCAGCGTTTGGAGAGAAAGGAATTATATTTGGATCTATTGTATTTAGTTCGAAATTTGAAAAAGGGTTCGAAACAGTTGCATGTGCATTTTGTGCATCTCTGCTACACAATGAATATACCCAGATCGCTCTGTAACGATCGTGGAGCTGCCAAATGGCCTATTAACCCTATCTGGCCTGGGGATTTCGGGACCTGTCTAGGCTTTGGGGGGCGGGATTTGCCTCCCTACACCTTAAATATTTTCTTTACCCTTGAGCTAGGGGCTGAAACGTCCCACACTATACCCTTGAGTCAAGCTCTATCAGAAATGTAAAACTATCCAAAATGGCCGATGTCATGACGTCACAGTGACGTCATTTTCAAAAAATACAATTTTTGGTCGACTTTTCGGTCAGATTTTTCGATTGATTTTATCTTTGCCATTTCTCGGCAAAACTGCATGATAAATAGGTAAGTAAAAGTCTGACGTGAAATAAAATAGTTTTTTCCCACTTTTCCTTATAGAAAAGCAGAAATTTGGAACAAAAATGACGAAAACATAAATGTCCTGGTATACCCCACATGGTCGCCATTTTGAATTTACCCATGATAGTCTGTTCGGAGGGTCATGCAATAGGATCAAAATGACCCCAACATACAAAGTCACGGAGTGTCAGCTGTCAAGTATTTGGCGTTCCAGAAATAGGATAGAAAGTTTGGTAGGGGGACCATAATTGCCCCTCCCCCCCCCCACATTCGGCCGATAATCAACCATTTTTTTTCAATCAAAACTTCAAAGTCGAATATCCTTATTTTAACCATAATCTTACGACCAAGGGACATTATTTAGCCTGTCATGCTTTGAAAAAATGTTGTTACTCATTTTTTTTTCAGAAACGTTCAAATATATCGAATTAAAAAAAATAATCGCGGATGAAACTACATGTATACACACGTATTCAAGTCCGGCTGGTTTGATGCTATTAGTGTGCAATCGACATCGGAATCGCAACTTTCAGAACATGTTTAACTGAATCTATAACACAACAGTCTGAATAACACATGTATAAATTTCAGAATATTTGTTTATTTCAAGAAGTTGTTAGATAAACTGCCTGGCCAAGCATCGCAGCTGCTTGGTTCAGGAGACGAACCGCGTCGCTGATGTGCTGGTTCGCCGTTTTTCTATATTTGGCGATCTTTTTCCACATAAACTTTTATGCCGATGATGGCACCGTCTGTTCGTTAATCGTTTGACTGTCTGATGTTCGTTTGACTGTACGTTAATCGTTTGACTGTCTGATGTTTGTTTGACTGTACGTTAATCCTTTGACTGTCTGATGTTCGTTTGACTGTACGTTAATCGTTTGACTGTCTGATGTTCGTGTGACTGTACGTTAATCGTTTCACTGTCTGATGTTCGTTTGACTGTGCGTTGTTCGTTTGGTAAGCGAACGTTAATCGTCTGTCAAATGAACGTTAATTGTTTGGTAAACGAACGTTAATTGTTTGCCTGTCCGTTGTTCGTTTGTGAAATGAACGTTAATCGTTTGACTCAAGCTTATTTGTTTACTGTTGTATTTTTGGCGGTGTTTGCCTTCCATACTCGTTTCCATGGTACGGCTTTGTCAGATGCAGGGATGATACTCCAGTAACGGTCGTCACTTGACAAAGAGAGACATGACTACTAAGTGACATGTTCATAAGAAAACATGCGACCATTCAAACGATGACGAGATATCCTACCGATGAAGAAACTCTATTTTAATTGAAAATAATTCTTCCAATTTTATTTCACAAGCCAATGAATTTACCGGATCTCCGTTTGAAAATTCGAATTGACCAATCAAATGTTTTTCACTGGAGGGTATCCCAGGATGCACTATTTTCTCTACAAAACTTTCCTGGCACCTTTGTCCATATGGCCCTGCAGAACGTTTACATTGACAAGGGAAGTAACTTTGGAATGCCGGGTCTGACAGCTGTATCTGAAGTTGTAAACTTGCAGAGCAAGATGAAGACGTTCAGATTACATAAAACACTTAAAATTTATGATATAAATTTTCGTATTTCATAGACAGATCATTCTGTCCCAGAATATGTTTGAAGAATTTCACAACGAACCGACAGTTCAAAGCTAGGTCATGCCAAAGTGAAAGTGAGATCATACCAAAGTGAAAGTCGACATCCGGCATACCAGCTGCAAAAAATCAGGTGAGTGATGGTTGTTTTGTGTCACCTTAGCAGTCCGTCATGGAAAACGACTTTAGATAATGGTTATCATGCCCGTGTAGTAATTAAACTGAATCCGATTACACTAGCAACAAGGACAAAAAGCTGCAATGAACACGCCGCAGTTTAATGACCACACTGTCGGTTTTGTTGGCATTGTTGACGATTTGTTTTTTTTCTTGGTAGCTAGTTACACTGTAATTATGCCTTGTGTACGATAGTAGTATAGGCAGGAAATCTTGCCTCTTAACCTGTCCTATAGCCCGTGTAGGTTGAAAATATGATTTATAATTACATATAATATAATTGAAAATTGCTCTCCAAAAATAAAAAAAAACTTCGGAATATATTAACCATTTTTGTAAAATCTAGCCCAACAATAAATGCCTCTGCAAAAAATACACCGTAAAACTTCCACCTGTCATACGTAAGCCCATCCTCCCCACAACGCATGCTCCATTTCACAGGCTCATTTATCATCCCTGCCTCCAATAGCGGAATTTGACCATTACTACGTTGCTATGACGTATAGGGGAAAACCCACGAACGCACGGTTCAGTTTGAATCCGGTCGAACAACTCCTTCAGTGTTGTACATGAGCGAATTACTTTTCATATGCTCTGTCCAGATAAACAGGGAAAATAATCTCTAGATAATTCTTTTTACCGCTAGGTCAACAGAGGTATTATGCAGTCCTGAAAAGTAATCGAAATGTTCGGCAAACATCTACTTCACTATGATGTCACATCCGGCGATGAGCGCGCGGCCCGGAATCCTGTCCAGAAATCGGACAAGTGGCTGGGGTATTATTAGACGAGGTGGTTGACGGAAGCCTTGCTACTTTGACATGTTCTGCCTTACCTATACGTCACGCGGTTTTATGACCTATTATTCCCAATGGCCAAAATAGGTCACATGACATTACAATGGCGATTGTCTGGAGTTTGGTAAATTTGACGGTATCTGGTGAAAAAATCCCCCCCCCCCCAAATGTAGTTGAATAGCATTTGACTAGCCCTTTCACTTAAAGTATAGTTTTATCAATCCTGAACTTTTCCGTTAAAAATTTCTCAATTTCGCAAACAAGGCACATTGCATGTTGCCCTTGACCTTGTGATCAGCCTGGCTCCCGGGGTTTTGCTGCTTGCAGCTATCTTTATTATAGTTTTCGCTTGTTCGACATAATAAATGTATGGCATACACTAGATTTTACATTACCCCCCTCAATATAAAACAGTTTTAAAACTTTCCATACGTAATTCACCGGAGAACGACGTGCCCGGCGATAGAGTCAAATATAATCGTTTCCAAAAGAATGCAAATTTCATTTCGAAACAAAAAGAACATTTGTACATGCTTTTCTCAATAAAATTGACATACAAAATATAATTAATTTTACATCGCGCGCGTTCAACGGCAATCGATATATATGATGAACAAACATCAAACTCAAACTGTAAAATTCAAAATTCACAATTTAATTTCAGAGAAAATTGCGCAGAAAAATGGGTACTAACACAAGTATACATAGTTTACATGTACAGATGTGACTTTTCATGATCAACTACTGTCTTACTGGGCAAAAACTATTTTATTTTACATTACCTTCATATTTACTAATTTATCATGCAGTTCTTGCGGAGAAACGACATAAATAAAAAATTCGGAAAATCTGACCGAAAATCGACCAAAAAAATGTCGTTTTTAAAATGACATCACCAAAGCGACCATTTTTTTTTTAACATTTTCTGGTAGAGCTTGACCCAAGGGCATATTGTGGTAAGCTTCAGATCCCTAGATCAAGGGGTAAGAAAAAAGTTAGTGGAGCCATGTAGTAGTATAGGACGGCACTATAGACCTTGACCGCGACCCCTGTGACATAGACTCACGAAACTTGGTCAGTAGGTTCCCACGGATGTTACACGTAGAATATCATACTTTTTAAAACCATGGCGCCCAAACCGAAAGTGACGTTATCAAAACCGTAAATAGCCGATATCTCCCGAACTGAATGAGTTAGTCATGGGGTTTGCGTTAATGGAGACTTTAAAACAAATGGCGTTCATCAGAATATAACGGTGACGTCATCAAATCGGAAGTAGGCCTATATCTCGGGAATGGTTAGAGTTGTGGGCCTTTTGGAAAACGTTAGCGGTAACAAAAAATCCAAGATGGCCACCAGTCAGCCATATTGAAATCCAAGATGCGCAAAAGTCGAATGTACCTTTATTACAATTTTTTTCATTCAAAGAAATCCAAGATGGCCGCAATGAATGACCTTCGTTGTAGTAATATTGTATGGCACTATAGAACACTTTCTCCAATCTCTTAATATGGTGACCTGTTATTTCTGGCTCCTCCACAATTTGACCTCGATCCCGTTGACCTGGGGTCACGAAATTTGTTCAGTAGGTTTCCGCGGATGTTACGCGTAGAATGTGATGATTTTTAAAACAATGGCGGCCAAACCGAAAATGACGTCACCAAAACCGTAGATAGCCGATATCTTCCAAACGGTAGGGGTTAGTGGCATGGAAATTAAAAAAATGACTTCACAGAGACGTCACCAAAGCGGCCATCTTGGATTCTTTTTACATTTTCTGGTAGAGCTTGACCCAAGGGTATAGTGTGGTAAGTTTCAGCCCGCTAGATCAACGGGTAAGAAAAATAATTAGGTGGGCATGTAGTAGTATAGGACGGCACTATATCGTTTTTCCCCTATGGTTTAACATGGTGACCAGATTTTCTGGCTCCTCGACAATTTGACCTCGACCCCGTTGACCCAGGGTCACGACACTTGGTCAGAAGATGCCCACGGATATTTTCCAGATATTCATTTTGATCACATACATGTACATGTAACTGTGTTGTTATTCAGTGACATAAAGCCATGACGTAAATATCGTATGTAACTAGTGACATAACACTTTCAAACAAGCTGATTGGATAGTACATGTAGCGTGAGAAAATAAATCACTACGCTTGGGTGGTGACGTCATTGAACTATTTTTCCCATTGATAAAATTTTACTACGAAATACTATGTTTACAAGTGCAACAACAACATAGATAGCTGCAAGACGATCATTTTATCCAGATACATGCATCGATCTGCATACTATAATTGTCGATAGCCATACAAGCAGCAATGATCGGCAATACATTATTTCGACAGTTTTGAGCTTCAAATTTTGTATAAAGTACTCACGTAGGGCCTACCGTAGTCTGTCATTGTTGTTTGGCGAATCGAGCCAGGCCGCCATTTTGGGTACCGTATCCCGTCAGATCTCGAGAGTAAACGTTTGTTCATTCTTCTGTAATATATCTATATGGAATCTTTTCGATGTTTGCTTATTTCTTGCAATAGATCTGGATGATTATAGACTTCAAACGGATTACGTACCGTATTCAAAATGATCTTGTGAGCCTAGCTTGTCGTCACGTCGCTTGGAACTCGTCAACATGTCGCGCGCATGATAACATGCAGCGAACACGAGTGTAACTTGTGGCATGACATGATCCAAAATAAATAATGTATGATGAACTGCTAATTAACAAGTTACACTTACTGCATTCTGTTGTGAAATGGTCTACGATATTTTGAAATGCTGTGGAAACTGAACAGTCTTAAAAGGGAGGTGCTCAAACTCGGTTGCGTTTTGGAACTATATCGGCTTAGCGTATACAGTAACTTGTAAGGCTGTGATGCGCCTGAGCCACGGACGTTTTTTTCGTCGAGAAGAAACAAAGAAACAAAATTTTGAGATATATTTGATGATAAAATATTTCGAATTTTTGTGTTTATAATTTGCTTAAAATCAGTTATGTGATGAACAGAATCTTACCCTCGTGGCTATTTAATATGAAAGTTGACACTCGTTGAGTAAGTTTTATATGTTGCGAGCTTTAGCTCAATTCGTGTCATAACGTTCATATTAAATAGCCACTCGTGTAAGATCCTCTATATAGATATTACTGTTAAATGATAATAATTACCCTTTTTCCGTTATTTGTTTAGCATATATATGTGGAATATATACATATAATATTTTTCAGATTTGTCTTTACCCGTACTCAGCACAGCTCGGATCTCTTGATATTAACATGTATTCAGCGCCAGAGTTTTTAGAAATAACGTCGCAATACCTTTCCAGAAATGGGTTTACCTTTCGAAGGACAGTCGTCAACAAGGTTGAAACAAGCTTGATGGTGCAGCTTCTAGAACCAGCTATTAATCTAGTTTGGTATGGTGATTTATGCATTCTGGGAATCCAATACACTTTTGGTATATCATTAGACATATTGGCTTGAATTTTTTAGGAAGATCCATGCAATAGAACGTTAATTATAACGTTCTGGTTGATCGGCAACTGACCCAGCTAATTACATGTATAAATTGTTTGTGCTTAACCGCTTCGTGAAATGATGGGCAGTTTGCTGTGTGTTAGACATCTGTCTTCCTTCTATATAGATCTTAAGATAAAACGTACACTTTAAGACTGGAATTTTAATTGATAACATTCTGAGCCCAGCTAAATTGTACACAGCGAGATTTCCGTCTCATCTGGCCTCCCACGGGGCAATGGGATGGTTCCTCGCTATGAAGGAACTTAGTCTAGCAGTCATATGCTGTTATAATACAGCGCGTCATTTATAAATCAAGGAAATTAATTACTAAAAAAAGATAGAAACAAGAGACACTAAAGAATAGAAGAAGGAAGAATAGTTCAGATGGTGTGTTGTGTTACAATTTATTCATATTGCATAAAGATCAATTATTATCATTTAATAGTAATTTCTATAAATGAATATCTGGAATAAGTGTCAGCTAAATTAATAATTAACAATTAAATTAAATTTGATTGATTGCGGCCATCTTGAATTTATTTTCAATGAAAAACTTGTACGAAAGGTGCATCGGACGTTTGCGCCATCTTGGATTTCAAGATGGCGGCCATCTTTGATTTCTTGTTGCCGTTATTTCTCGGGATCTATTGCATGGATCTTCCTAAAAAATTCAAGCCAAAATGTCTAATGATATTCCAAAAGTGCATTGGATTCCCAGAATGCATAAATCACCATGCCAAACTAGATTAATAGCTAGTTCTAGAAGCTGCACCATCAAGCTTGTTTCAACCTTGTTGACGACTGTCCTTCGAGAGGTAAACCCATTTCTGGAAAGGTATTGCGACGCTATTTCTAAAAACTCTGGCGCTGAATACATGTTAATATTAAGAGATCCGAGCTGTGCTGAGTACGGGTAAAGACAAATCTGAAAAATATTATATGTATGTATTCCACACATGCTAAACAAATAACGGAAAAAGGGTAATTATTATCATTTAACAGTAATGTCTATAACTGAATATCTGGAAAATATCCGCGGGCATCTTCTGACCAAGTTTCGTGACCCTGGGTCAACGGAGTCGAGGTCAAATTGTTGAGGAGCCAGAAAATCTGGTCACCATGTTAAACCATAGGGGGGGAACGGTATAGTGCCGTCCTATACTACTACATGACCCCCCTAATTATTTTTTCTTACCCGTTGATCTAGCGGGCTGAAACTTACCACACTATACCCTTCGGTCAAGCTCTACCAGAAAATGTAAAGAAAATCCAAGATGGCAGCTTTGGTGACGTCACTGTGAAGTCATTTTTTTTTAAATTTCAATGCCAGTAACCCCTACTGTTCGGAAAATATCGGCTATCTACGGTTTTGGTGACGCCAGTTTCGGTTTGGCCGCCATGTTCTAAAAATCATCACATTCTACGCGTAACATGGTCAACGGGGTCGAGGTCAAATTGTTGAGGAGCCAGAAATAACAGGTCACCACGTTAAGAGATTGGAGAAAGTGTTCTATAGTGCCATACAATATTACTACAACGAAGGTCATTCATTGCGGCCATCTTGGATTTCTTTGAATGAAATAAATTGTAATAAAGGTACATCCGACTTTTGCGCCATCTTGGATTTCAATATGGCTGACTGGCGGCCATCTTGGATTTGTTGTTATCGCTAATGTTTTCCAAAAGGCCCACAACTCTAACCATTCCCGAGATATAGGCCTACTTCCGGTTTGATGACGTCATCGTTATATTCCGATGAACGCCATTTGTTTTACAGTCTCCATTAGCGCAAACCCCATGACTAACTCATTCAGTTCTGGAGATATCGGCTATTTACGGTTTTGATGACGTCACTTCCGGTTTAGGCGCCATGGTTTTAAAAAGTATGGTATTCTACGCGTAACATCCGCGGGAACCTACCGACCAAGTTTCGTGAGTCTATGTCACAGGGCTCGAGGGAGTCGAGGTCAAATTGTTGAGGAGCCAAACAATCGGGTCACCATGTTAAAGTGGTCTATAGTGCCGTCCTATACTACTACATTTTTTGGTCAATTTTCGGTCAGATTTTCCGAATTTTTTATTTATGTCGTTTCTCCGCAAGAACTGCATGATAAATTAGTAAATATGAAGGTAATGTAAAATAAAATAGTGTTTGCCCATTAAGACAGTATGTGCCCTGGCAGTAGTTGATCATGAAAAGTCACATCTGTACATGTGAACTATGTATACTTGTGTTAGTATCCATTTTCTGCGTAATTTTCTCTGAAATTAAATTGTGAATTTTGAATTTTACAATTTGAGTTTGATGTTTGTTTATCATATATCGATTGCCGTTGAACGCGCGCGATGTAAAATTAATTATATTTTGTATGTCATTTTTATTGAGAAAAGCATGTACAAATGTTCTTTTTGTTTCGAAATGAAATTTACTTTCTTTTGGAAACGATTATTTTTGACTCTATCGCCGGGCACGTCGTTCTCTGGTTAATTGTGTATGGAAAGTTTTAGAACTGTTTCATATTGAGGGGGGTAATGTAAAATCTATTGTATGCCATACATTTATTACGTGGAACAAGCGAAAACTATAATAAAGATAGCTGCAAGCAGCAAAACCCGGGGGCCAGGGTCAAGGGCAACATGCACTGTGCCTTGTTTGCGAACTTGAGAAATTTTTAACGGAAAAGTTCAGGATTGATAAAACTATATACTTTAAGTGAAAGAGCTAGTCAAATGCTATTCAACTACAATTTTTTTGGAGGGGGGGGGGGGGAGGAATTTTTCACCAGATACCGTCAAATTTACCAGACTCCAGACAATCGCCATTGTAATCTCATGTGACCTAGTTTGGCCATTGGGAATAATAGCTCATAAAACCGCGTTACGTATAGGTAAGGCAGAACATGTCAAAGTAGCAAGGCTTCCGTCAACCACCTCGTCTAATAATACCCCAGCCACCAGTCCGATTTCTGGACAGGATTCCGGGCCGCGCGTTCATCGCCGGATGTGACATAGTAAAATAGATCTTTGCCGAACATTTCGATTACTTTTTAAGTCTGCATAATACCTCTGTTGACCTAGTGGTAAAAAGAATTATCTGGAGATTATTTCCCCTCTTTATCTGGACAGAGCATATGAAAAGTAGTTCGCTCATGTACAATACTGAAGGAGTTGTTCGATCGGATTCAAACTGAACCGTGCGTACGTGGGTTTTCCCCTATACGTCATAGCAACGTAGTAACGGTCAACTTCCGCTAGTGGAGGAAGGGATGATAAATGAGCCTGTGAAATGGAGCATGCGTTGTGGGGAGGATGGGCTTCCGTATGTCAGGTGGAAGTTTTACGGTGTATTTTTTGCTTAGGCATTTATTGTTGGGCTAGATTTTACAAAAATGGTTAATATATTCCGAAGTTTTTATTTTTATTTTTGAAGAGCAATTTTTATATTATATTATATGTAATTATAAATCATATTTTTAACCTACACGGGACAGGTTAAGAGGCAAGATTTCCTGCCTATACTACTATCGTAGACAAGGCATAATTACAGTGTAACTGGCTACCAAGAAAAACTAGATTTAACTGTTATCCTAAGGGATAACTGAGATACCCCCGACCTGCAAGACAAAAGTCTGCCGTTCTGAGTAATATGTCAATACAGTATAAAAACAATAATATACTGGTCATTCCAAGTCTGGGTAATTTTGACAAAAATTAATATTTCATGTCACAAATAGGAGATGCAAATCTTCAAACATGTCTACAAAGTTTCAGAACCTTCTGATAAAAACAGTAGGAGTAGTTCATTACACTAGAAACTTATCTGCACATGGGAATAGATCCTGAAAATGGCAAAGTCCTATAAAGTTCAAAACGTCGTAAATATGTCAAAAATTATAATTTCGCATTGTAAATAGGACATGCACATCTTCAAATCATAGGTAACACATATGTAAAGCTTCATTAAAATAAAAGCAAAATCTTAGGAGGAGTAGTTCGGACAAAATAGCCACTACATGGGAATAGATCTTGAAAATGGCAAAGTCCTATAAAGTTCAAAATGTCATAAATATGTCAAAAATTATAATTTCGCCATGAAAATAGGGCACGCACATCTTCACACCATAGGTAACACATATTAAAATAGAGGCAAAATCCTAGGAGGAGTAGTCTGGACAAAATAGTCTCTACAGACAGACGGACGGACAGACGGACAAGCCGATTCCAGTATACCGCCCCTAACTTCGTTGCGAGAGGTATAAAAAACAAATCGCCAACAATGCTAACAAAACCGATAGCGTGGTCATTACACTGCGGCGTGTTCATTGCACCTTTTGTCCTTGTTGCTAGTGTAACCGGATTCAGTTTAATTACTACACGGGCATGATAACCATTATCTAAAAGTCGTTTTCCATGGCGGACTGCTAAGGTGACACATAACAACCATCACTCACCTGATTTTTTCCAGCTGGTATGCCGGATGTCGACTTTCACTTTGGCATGAACTCACTTTCACTTTGGCATGACCTGGCTTTGAACTGTCGGTTCGTCGTGAAACCGACAGTACCGACTGCACGTGGCGAGACAAAGCAGGTGGTAGCTGGTGCGTCGGTGTCTTCAGAGAACAAGCAAAGTTTCCATATAGAAATCATAAATCGACGGTCGATGGTTGTCAGGGTAGACAGACAATATAATCGAAAACCAAATATTCAGCCGGGCTTCTGATGGTTGATGGTCGCCGGTGGTGGTATATACGTATAGAAACTACACGAAAACAAACGCCTTTGAAAACAAACGCCTTTAATAACAAGTATGTAGAATGAATCAACGCAAGATAAAATGATGCACAAGCATATTTAGAACCTTATCGTTGACATGTACATAAAATTAAAATGTAGAAATGCATGAAAACGTGAAACTCGTACATCCATACACGTTCATGTACATAGGGTGTGCACGTACATGGGATATAAATGTACACGCGCGTACGCACACGTGTACATGCGTATAAATAATAAATAATATATACATGTATATACATAAATACACGCATTAGTCTTTTTAAAGTTGTCTTAAATGACGGATTTGCCGACTTTCTTCTGCAGGGAATTAGAATTCAAGATGTCGGACATTTTCTTCTGCTCTTCAAAATCCATACTGGTGTCATAACTGGAAAGTGAGGCAATGCTTTTATGTCCCGTGACTTGGATGATTTTGTGGGCAGGGATACCCGCTTTAGTGAGGGTTTTAGCTGTGTTTTTTTCTGATCGAATGGTTGGACTTTCGACCTCTTATCCCCGCCGCTTCAACTGCCTTCGTCACAAGGGAGCCCAGGGTTTTGACGCCCATCGGTGAGTTATAATACCATACTCTGTCGTTTGTTTCGATACGTTTAACTGGAATCATCTTCATTTTATCCAGCCAATTTCTACGTTCCCACTTCGAACCTGCCTTGATTTATCTGACCCCTTCCTTGTTCGAAATCCGAGGTGTAAATTTCACCTTCTAACGGCAGAAGAACCAATCAGAACGTACACATCGATTGCGAGTGAAGGTCAGTGAAGTCACGTAGAGTGACATCATCCTCTATTAGCGGCGGCTTTCCTCCTAATAAGGTGCCCACAATTTAGGTCAGCCAATCAATAACGCTCTTGTGCGACCCATTTTCGAATTTCAAATGCTTTCGAGGTCAGTGACGTCTCGTGTCTATTTATAAGTTATTTGAACATTGAAGGGGTCCAGATAAATCAAGGCAGGTTCGAAGTGGGAACGTAGAAATTGGTTGGATAAAATGAAGATGAACTGGAATAGGTGTGAGATAAAACGGACTGTGGGAGCTATTTGCTTCAACCGGTCTTCGACTCACAAATTCTTTATACAACTCGACTGGATCGCGTGATTTATCTTCACTTTTTGTGGCGAAAAGGCGCGGGGGGACATCTCTCCAGTCGTCACGTTTGCTTCCGTCTCTTGTTTTGCTGTCACGCTCCATCCACTCTAAATATTCTTGCCCGTCTGTGTCGGATTTTAATGTAATGTCCCCAGTAGTAGTATACAAGCAAAAAAGGTCACATTTTGCCGGGGGAGGTAACTCTTGCATCCGATAGGCGGCGCCACCAGCTCAAGGTTATGGATTGCATCAGCATTGGCTGTGTGCCAAGTTTTGACCACTATAGGTCTGGCAACCTTTGACCTTGTATTCCTCCGCGGTGATGCGGTCATGTCTGGCGGTGATGCGGTCTGCCGGTCTGCCTCCGCGGAGAAAAAGTAGTCCCCAGAATTTAAATACGCTGCATGGTCCGATGGGGTCGTATGAGGTATCCATGTGAAGCATTCGTGAAGGGGCATCTGAAGGGGTGGGTGACACGTGGGGTCGAAATAGCGTCATTCTGCGCATGCGCGGTGGACAAAGGGTATGGAAATAGACATTTTGGGATCTAGGGGAGCCCCTAATCGTCCGATTGGGTCGAGTGAGGTATCAATGTGAAACCTATGTGAGGGGGCATCCGCCTGGTCTAGTATCACGTGAGACTGACGTCATTCTGCGCATGCGCAGTAGACAAAATGTATGGACATGGGCGTTTTGGGGTCTAGCGGAGCCCCTAATGGGTCGATGGAGTTGAGTGAGGTATCCATGTGAAGCTCTTGTGAAGGGGCATCCGCCTGGACTAGTGTCTGGTCCGTGTTTAACATTCTGCGCATGCGCAGACCGGGAATTGTGGGAAAAGGGTATGGACATAGACGTTTTGAGATCTAGGGTAGCCACTATTGGGCCGATTGGATCGAGTGAAGTATCCATGTGAAGCACACACGAGGGGGCATCCGCCTGAACTAATGTCTCGGCCATTGTCACCATTCTGCGCATGCGCAGACAGGGAATTGTGGGAAAAGGGCATGAAAATAGACGTTTTGGGATCTAGATAAGCCCCTAATGGGCCGATTGGGTTAAGTGAGGTATCCATGTGAAGCATAGGTGAGGGGGCATCTGACTGGACTAGTGGTTCGGCCGTGATCGCCAGTCTGCGCATGCGCAGACAGGGAATTATGGGAAAAGGGTATGGAGATAGACGTTTTGGGATCGAGGTAAGCCCCTAGTTGGCCGATGGGGTCGAGTGAGGTATCCATGTGAAGCACACACGAGGGGGCATCTGACTGGACTAGCAGCTCGTGCGTTGTCACCAGTCTGCGCATGCGCAAACAGGGAATTGTGGGAAAAGGGTATGGACATAGACGTTTTGGGGTCCACATGGGCTACTATGGGTCCTATGGAGTCGTACGAGGTCTTATTTTGAAGCTCTCGCGAAGGAGCATCCGACTGGACTCATGGTTTGTCCGTGTTCAAGAGTCTGCGCATGTGCAGTCTGGCCGTAGTATAGAAATATACACATGGGAGTGTGTTTGGGGTACTTAACCTCATATGGGTCCATGGTTGTGGTTGGGTGGTGCGGGTTCTGCGCAAGTGTGTGTGTGTGTGACGTCACTTCGGGTTGCACTAAAACTACCTCCGAACACAGAAGAGTTCCAATTTTTCCTTAGCCTAGGGCTTATCCATTCTTCCGAAGCATACATGTATAAAGGAGGGTCTCCGACAATATTACCATCTATTTCCCTATGTGAAATTTCCAGTGGGGAGCCCTCAGTTTTCCACAGAACCGTATTGGCACGAAGAAACTTAATAAATATATTAAACTTAATCTATAGGTGTTGGACGAGTCTCCACTCGCCGTCTTCCTGGTCTTTACCCACACCTCGTACCCCACTTCACGCCACCTGTTGCTCTTGTAACTTGTAACTTCTCGTCAAATGTTGGAATGCCCACTCTTAACCTAGACCAAACCATGCACTTGGTCTGTGAGCTGATTTCATGGGCTCTCTATTTTACTGCAGTGCTCTTGCATTGTTTTCTGGGCATTGATGGGTTACATTTGATTCCATCCTAGGCCACTGATTGGCCAGTTTCTCAACCCATTCATAGGCTGAATCCACACATGTCCCACATGGGGCATTCATGCTCACACAGAAAACACGCAAGACAGATTTTTGAGATCTCATTTTTTTATTCAGTGAACATCAACAACGTGAGAACAACCACGTGAAAAAACTGAAGCCCGGAACAGGGGGCTTTACGTGAAAAAATTTAAGCCCAGAACGGGACTTGTACATTGAAATGAGCGGCAGCCCAGTCATATACGAGTACATCTCGGTCCTCGGCCTTGGGGTACTCGTCAAACATGTGGACGATCGTCTGCATGGAATGTCCCCGACATCGATGGTACAGGTAAAACAAGCAATATTGTCCGCACACACTACTGGTCAGGCTTTGCAACGTTTTGGTATTCCAACACCACGTCTCTGTGCCTTGATCCATGAAGTCTGTTAAATCGGGATGGAAGGGGTGGTAGGCCGTACGGGTCAAAGTATTCGCCCCGCTCTTCTGTCAAGTACACGGCCACCCAGTGTTGACCGGGCCGATTCTTCGGGTCTGTATTCAGGACGTAAGCAGCAGGGTACACACGGTCTGATGGGAACACGTCTCGGGCGAACACTCCTTGAAATACCATGCGTGTCCCTGGGTCATTCTCCAACACGGTGCGTATCTGGTCTGTATCCATGTTAGGTGGCAAAGTCACACAGGACGTTACGGCTTCTATCGATTTGAATAATGTTGTCAAACTCAGCGTAGCAAATCACATTGATGGTTTTCGGTAAAGGTGTCCCGAAATGCAGTTCCAAGCGTAAGTTGCCTTTCTTGACGAGACTCAGTTGATGATCGTTGTCTAAGGTGGGGGTCAGATCGAAACAGAACAATGTGTATCCTTTGCCGAAATCGTCTCGACTGATCATATTGCCCTCGTCTTGGTTGATTTGGCCAGTTGCTGTGAAGAGGTTCAGATAGCTCCGGATGTAATTGTCCGTTCCAAAGTTAGGTTGTAAGGGGCGTGCCGGTACCTGTTGACCATCCACATGCAGGGCCACGAAATTGATGTTGAACGCTTTTAGGTTGAACGGATTCCTCGCGAGTGTCCCATTATAACTGACGTTCTCCACACAAGCTAGGGTTAAACGCTTGGGCAAATCCCCCAGGAACAGGTTTTCTTGATTGACAATCATATTCCCTTTAGGGACGGAAAAGACCTTGGTCTGTACTCGTCGAATCGGGTACTGGGCTGGTTTTATCTCCAAGGCTCTGATGTGCCCCAACTGTACACCTGGGCTCGGTTTCACTTTGCGTACAAACAGACTTGCCTCTTGGATGACAATGTTATACTCGAGGTCCTCATTCAGGGCCATCAAGGCAAACGCAGGCGTTGCGCGCACTAGTCGTATTTTGACAGGTACTCCATTCAAGAGGTATCGGTCCTGCATGAATAAGTCCGCATGCAGACGTCCCATCATATCGACCGATTGACTCTCTGCTGTGAAATCCACTCTCTCCGTGTAGCCGGCATTATCAGGACTCGCTTCCATGTTGCCTGGGGTATCTCGGTAGAACAACGGGGCTGTCAAATACGACTTTTTAGCGTCACGCCCGTAGGATAACAGTGTCTCGATGTAGGCTCGGTACGGGTACGTGTTCATTGAGGCGCTCACCAGTTTATCACTGAGGGCTATATCCACTTGCTGGAATAGCGAATGAAGCCAGAGATTCACTGGACCCACGGGTGCATCTGCTTTGAGGACAGACCCATCTTTATTGGTGATTTTAGCTTTCACATATAGGTACGTATGGGCTAAATCCAGGTAGGTCGTATCTGCGTTGGTGATGGTGAATTCAATGGGGCCTGTGGCTGTAATACTGGAAAGGGGCAGACGTTCCACCCATTGACCCTCTTCGGCACTGGTCTGAGTAGGTGGGACGGTCCATAAATCAAATTCACTGTTTGTAGAAGGACACGACTCGGCGTGGATGAAAGCCATCTTTAAGAAAAGATATCCTGGGTCGGTCGTCGACTGGTGCGTGGTCTCGGTGGTGCAGGTCTTTTATTCCCTACGGTGCGTTGTGCTTTGGTGACCAAGACGCCTCCCGCTTCTTTGGCTCGGCGTTTCAGTGCTTCTTTGGGTGCCGCACCGCCCAAGACATCACCCGCGACTTGCAGTCCACTGCGTACCGCTTGTTTGCCGATCGCTTTGACCCCACGCGTCACCAAGGGGAGGAACGTTTTGACGATGCTCCCGAGTATGTTCCCCAGTCCATGTTCTCGTTGCATCCGTGTACCTGCAAACACCGGAAAGCTACCTCCGGCCTGTTGGGTATAATAGTCCATATAGCTGCGTGCATCGCACTCGTAAGGCACCTTCATTATGCAAAGTGAACCGCTCGGACTTGACGGAAATGAAGTGTCAGCACCACTTTCCCACGCTCGAATGCGATCGGTTGACCGGTGTCGTCTCTTATATCGATGACGATGGAGCTAATATCGGTTTGACTGACCGGTAGATACACGATATGCCTGAAACTGTGGGTAACTTGAGCTCCATACGTGCCTTTCACCGGGCAGACGCGCAGTAGAGGTACGTTGCTGTCGCCGACAATGTGTGCATCGACCACGTCCGAGTAGATGTACAGGCCATACATACCACCACGCATGTCCATCGGGATGTGGGCTGTCTCGCCGGTGGGGCCAGTGTACCCCCGTAGATGGAGACCCAGCATTTGCTGTAGGGTAGGACTGAGTTCGACACTCACGTTGGGGCTGAGCGTGAGATTGGCCTTGTCGTTGTGTGCGTTGTAATCGAAGTCCACATGATTTTTGAAGGGGAAAGATTTTATGGGTTTTGAAATATTCGTGACGTCTCGTAGAGACTTATAATGCATCAGACTTCTCAGTCCACCCATGAACTCCTTGGGGGTATCGTATTGACCTTCGGGTAGTTTGAGTCGAGTTTCTTGTCCTTCGTAGGTCACCTCGTACCATACTTCATTGGCTC
>JAVTVY010039805.1:0-19456 GCA_036873755.1 Hanleya hanleyi | reverse complement strand
TTGTAATTGGTGTCATTATGTGTATTCTGAAGGCTGTTCGTCTCTATAATAATGCTTAATCATAGACTTATTGCAGCTATACCCTCTCCACCAATAAGGCAGTATCATGGTGCTGTCTGTAGATCTATATGCCTGAATATAAATTCAGCTATTGATTTGGGGTTTTTTCATAGTATAGAGTAAGTAAGAAGCAACGTTCGTGGTTCAGGGAAAGTGTGAGAAAGAGTGGGATAGAGCAGAGGAAATGAGAAAGGGGTCAAAAATCGAGAGGCAAAGGTCTTCGATCTGTTTAGCACTCTTCACAAGGATATTATCGGACATCCCTAAGATTTTGATTGATTGATATAGTTCTAGACAGGTTTACTATATTCTTATAATGGAATAAACTCGGTAAATGTAGTTAATGGTTTCACATGCCGGATAGGAAAAAATGTAATTACTCAGATTTAATTGAAGCAACTTCTCAAATGGTATAGGCTGTTCAAGCAAAGAGTACAAAAATAATTTACAGTTAGTTATTCTGGACAGCTTAAACCCAACAAGCTTGTCTCAGTTTTCCCCATTTCGTCTTCAAAAAAAAATGGCTTTATTGGGTTGCAGTGATTTCATTCATAGTAAAAAGCGTGATACGAACCATCCCAGCTCGAAAATGAGGAAAACACTTAACTTCAGCCCAACACATTTGGGGTATGGCTGTCACGTTTCGTAGTTTTCTGTTGAAAACTGAAGATTTTGAAAAAAAATCATTGAAAATCCAACAGTGAAATTGAATAAACGTAACATATAAGGTGGTGGGAAAAGATCCCGGTTTACTGAAAGAAGTCATATGACCCCACAGACCAATATTCCGACTACTTATCTAAATATATCACAAGAACGAAAAATGACCCCTGTGATGATTTGTATCTCAGTCAGGCTTGCACAAATAAACCAAGAACGCTAACGAGGTTCCACCACAGCCTCTGCTTCAACTGTTAATCCAGCAGGCCCTACTCTTCTGATTTGTATTCCATAGACTCATGGTTTGACAGCTGGAATTCAGCTATAGGCTCAAGAATTGAATATGACGCTTTAATTGCCACTGAAGACTACTAGGTTATTTTTTTTCTGATTTGTGACAAAACTTTGATAATGAATTGCATAATAACTATACCGTGAAATGAAAATTCTACCGGACCAATCGAACTTATTTCCAGTAGTGCTCTACTAAATTGTTTGTTCATTAACCCGTAAATATATGCAAATTGTCAAGAAAAGAATCAAGTGGTCAGTAAGAGGTACATTTTGTGAGCCTATTAAACGCAAGAAGAGAAGACAATTAATTTCGTCGGGAAAACTCCTGCTTCAACGTGCACCCACCCAAACAACACAAAAAGACACATACATGCCCTAAGACCATTCATTATTCTGCCAAATATTTTTTGTTAGATCGGTCACATTAGCAGTACATAATTATTGTAATTTTCAAATTGTATGGCGTTGGAGTCAAAATGAAATATCATAAAACCGATATTGTGTAATATATATTCATCTGTATGCAGCCGTGGGAAAGTCGGGGTTAGGATGATCAATCTGGTGAATGGTCTCTATAATCTAGAT
Organism: Hanleya hanleyi; assembly: GCA_036873755.1. Classification (NCBI taxonomy): domain Eukaryota; kingdom Metazoa; phylum Mollusca; class Polyplacophora; order Lepidopleurida; family Hanleyidae; genus Hanleya; species Hanleya hanleyi. Next base: position 17,857 of record JAVTVY010039805.1, on the reverse strand, counting down.
CAGGGTTACTTCGATTCTCCAGCAATAAACTGTCGCTAATATGGGCGTGTCGCTCTCTCTTCGTTTGTACTCCGTTGTCTCTCCGTTGCCTGATGCTCTATAAATTATTCAGCCCCAAATCACAGGAACAGATCAATTTCAGTTCATCTTCTTCCACCAGTAACATGGGAAGTTGTACCTTATCTGAAAAGGTTATACATGTAAACAGCGGTGAGGGACGGTGAGAGGGTTGGGAGCGCTTATCTATCATCAAAGTTTAATATACTTCCTCTTTTACATCTTCGCATTTATTTACATTTCCGTACCTGATATGTTCCGTAATAAATCCGTAGCTTCGGATCTGTGTTCTAATCAGAGGTTATCAAGCAATTTTCCTCAAAGCCTTCTAACAGGATTGGTCCAAATAATTTCAACAGCACGCCGCCGTGTATCCGAGAGTCAATGTATCTGTATTTCTGATGCTGCATCCGATATTAAGTGGGTAAAACAGGCCATACACAAAATTCATACAGAAGGTTTCTGAGCTGTTTCATGTCAAGAAATATTTCCTTTGTAACATATCAAATGTCCTAGTGATTCGTGCTGGGGGAGAATTGAAGAAAACACTAAAGAAATACAATATGGCCGCCATCTGTCATAATAATCTCTAAAGCTACTGACACAATGAAAGGTAGGAACATAATCTAAGGTATTTGTGTAACTTTTGAATAAAAGGTACTCCATACACCAGTCAATTAATGACATATGGTAAGTAATTCAATACACTTTCTGAAGGATTGGGTCAAAATGAGCAGATAGTAATGGATATATACGTGACGGACCCAAATCTTTGGGTCAAAACTAATTTGACCCAAAATATTTTCCTTCTGACAGTGTACATCATTAACCAAAAATAGATTTAAGAGTAGATAGCAAACCAAAAGTTCAAAGTCAGTGGATTGGGTGGAACCAGTAAATAAAATGGAGAAATGTCACAAAAGTGCCTCAAAGGAAGGTAAACAGTCATCAAACTTCAGCAAACCAGTTAATTTCGCTATTTCTGTTATTCGCGCTTCTGAAATAGTGAGGTTGGAAACATCATCTAAAGTGTTTATATAAAATCTAGAGCAGCAGTAATCCAACACAAGTGAAAGTAATGATATACATGTACAATATGTTCCCGAAGACTAAATATCTCCAGGAGTTCAAAGTCAGTGGGTGGGGTGAAGCCTTGATTGGGCTGCCAAATACCTTATTTTATGGCAGAATTGTACTAATGAAATACAACCCGATTTTGCGAGGGCGTAATATTTTCCAAAATCCGAGCAGTGTTTCCTTTATTATATACCACTTATCCCGGGAAATGGAATCGCAATAAAGTGGAATCGCAATATGTCTCGACGTAGTAATATCTTTGTAGTTCAAAATTCAATGCGGTTCATTAAAGTCCGAGCTACAGATTAATATATTAATATATTAAAGGTTCTCAAATTGATTTCATCATCTTGCTAAAACCAGGCATAGCCGTCGCTGAAGACATGATATCAAAGTTTTCACGGAACCCGGAAAGGTAGGACAGATATCCAAAATCTTGAACACTTTGCAGTTTTCATCTGAGAAGAGCCCATCATCGTAGCACTGAAGTTTTAGTATGCTCTTGTGTCCAGTAATCTTGCTAATCCTGCGATCTCCAAAGTCAGCTTTTCCCGGAGTTCTGATAGGTGTATTCCATAGTCATTTTCTCTGCGGTGATATTTCCTTCCTCACACGCGTGTTTCAACAAGGCATCCAAAATATTCTTTCCTAGTCCATCTTTCCCCTACGATTGCGAAACACTTCGAATATGTATCACGATTATTTGCCGATCAACAGTTCTGTCTCACGTTTTCGATTAGATCACTTTGCTCAACATCAAATATTCATCGTGCTCAGGGTCACTTTTCACGACAATGTCACTTCACTCTAATTTGCTATGCTATTAAAAGACGCCCACGTGATACAAGATCAATGTAAATCTAAAAGCAGAGAGTGAACGGACGGGACCAACCATTGTTATGGTCCATAGTACCACATTCCTACAAGCGACCATGGTGTTTTCTCGAAAAAAGGACCCAGTTGCATTTCTTTTATTTTCCTTTCCTCGACGCTAAAGATTTCTTTCAAACTACATGTATACCGACATTAAACAAAGATGTATTACCTTATCTTATGTTATCTTACTGGTTCCCACTTGGAAAAAGAAAATTGATAGTGGATCAACAAGTGCCAGCTGTATATTACTGGGGCGATATCTAGACGACGACCAACAGCTGTTTAATGACGGCCAGACTAATTGACGAGATCTTCCCCTGATCTCTATTAGCTTATCCTATCAACATTCTATGTAGATAACTACAACAGATGTCATCGATCTAAGAGATACTGCACATCTATAGGTATTTGATCCGTCTTTCGCTGAGGAACTGTCATCCTCAAAGAATACTCACAGATCACTCGATTTTAACACGTAAATCCATATATGTGTGCAGATTCAAACCCAACGATCGCGTCCATGTGTTTGGACATACATTCGAGAATCTACTTTCATCAATACTGAACTGAAGTTTTACTCGCACCTCATATGGAATGACAGAATGAAAATAAAAAAACGAATGACAACGTTGAATCAGTATTTTCGTATAGGCTACTATCCAGTCAAGTCAATATAACCTCGTAACTATATATATATAAATCGGCAATCTGTATAAGGACCATATAAAGGTCAAACATATAAGCATATCAAGCAGCAAATGTGTTCAACATTTATCATTCCAAGATAAAGAAAAATGCAATTAATGCAATCGTGACAGTACCCTTAATCCTTCTTTACCGGTCTCCAATAAAACATTCCTACCCGATTAATGTGTATCCAAACGTATTTTGTTCGAGCGGCTATATTAGCAGTATTATATAACTGGACTTCGGGGTGTTAATTATTTAGTTAGTTAATTCTCAGAATATATGCCATTGGGGTCAATACGAAAAATGAAAAGACCGTGGGGGATTGTTACCCCTGACACGGGCTAGGATACGTTTACTATGGTAGTGCTTGATGTATAATAAAGATGACCAACTTCATGGCGTACTGCCAGATCTGTCTACAAGGTGGCTTGAAATATAAGCAGTTGAATATTTCAACCTAATCGCAGTACGGTACGGTCGTGTATGACCAAATTAGTGTGGATTCGTAAATCAACAATTCTTTCCAAATGTTAAAGTTTATTCTGAAGGCTCCAGTTGATTGAATCCGACTGAAAAATCGCATTATATCGAAACACGTGTTTTATCTAACCACTACTTAGTTACTTATTCGATCGTGTGATGAAATCCACGAACATCGCCGTCAATTATATTTTGTTAGATTGCTAAAGCGGTCGTGCGATAATTAATTTGAACCGAATACCGATTTAAATCGTATTTCCGACTGAGCGGAGCTTTTTGTATCTTGGGCGAAGATGGTTGTGATCAATACTGGACTAGCCCTGTTACTCGTAAACATAAATGAGGTTTGGCGAGAAGACAAAGGACAGTAGTGATTTCGGACGAGTCCACATTTGAGCTTTTAGATGGACTGAATGTCAAGCTTTTCTACACATGCTTCGAACTGATCTTGTTTATCTGAGCACCTGTCTGCAAACGAGTAGTGTACATTTATAAATAGACACGAGGCGTCATTGACCTCGAATCCATTTGAAGTTGATTTCAAGTCAGAGTGAGTTATAGATTTAGCTATTCATTGGCTGACCTATTTATGGCGACAGTCATACATCCACACGAGGGATAATAACTCAGTTACGGAGGATGACTCTCTCTAGAGAGTGATTACGTGTTTTCAGCGGACCGAATCAATGTCGCCAAGCCAAACAGGTTGTGAATCTACTACACCGTCATTGAACGTCTGTCATACATAATGAAAAACTATCAATAAATTCAATTATTATGTAGGAAATAGAAAAGAGAGAACAAAACACAAAGTGCATAACACAGATACAAAAAGTTACCAATACCGTTTCGCTATTATGCACGTGAGGTAGGCTACAGTAATATACGTCTACCGAAGGCAACTGCAATTTAGCAATGATTATCGCTCATTTATCGACATGTTACCATTTTTAGGACAAAAAATGAAATAAAATTCCCCTCCGGTAACCGTGAAAGCTATAACGCTATGAACTTCATGCTTCTCTCACGGAATCTAACGATTCTGCTGCAGGCCCTGATAATATTCATTATCGACTTTTGAAACATCTACCCGAATCTTCAACAGACATTTATTCTTGATTTATTCGCACCCCCATCACAGAACGTATATAGGACGTCCCCTACATCGAATCAATCAACAAACATATGCGAATGACATTGAGGTGTACAATACAGTTCATCAGAAGATCGAAATCTTGACCGTTTTCGATTATCAGCCTATTTCAGCAGCTCCAAACTGAGCGATATACCTAGTAATTATATTGGGGTTGTAATTGCTGGCATTACGTGTATTCTGAAGGCTGTTCGTCTATATAATAATGCTTAATCATAGACTTATAGTAGCTACCCTCTCCACCAATAAGGCAGTATCATGGTGCTGTCTGTAGATCTATATGCCTGAATATAAATTCAGCTATTGATTTGGGGTTTTTTCATAGTATAGAGTAAGTAAGAAGCAATGTTCGTGGTTCAGAGAAAGTGTGAGAAAGAGTGGGATAGAGCAGAGGAAATGAGAAAGGGTCAAAAATCGAGAAGCAAAGGTCTTCGATCTGTTAAGCGCTCTTCACAAGGGTATTATCAGACACCCCTAAGATTTTGATTGATTGATATAGTTCTAGACAGGTTTACTATATTCTTATAATGGTATAAACACGGTCAATTAAATGTAATTAATGATTTCACATGCCGGATCGGAAAAAATGTAATTACTCAGATTTAATTGAAGCAACTTCTCAAATGGTATAGCCTGGTCAAGCAAAGAGTACAAAAATAATATACAGTTAGTTATTCTGGACAGTTTAAACCCAACAAGCGTGTCTCAGTTTTCTTCATTTCGTCTTCAAAATGGCTTTATTGGGTTGCAGTGATTTCATTTATAGTAAAAAGCGTTATACGAACCATCCTAGCACGAAAATGAGGAAAAAACTTAACCTCAGCCCAACATATCTGGGGTATGTCTGTCACGTCTCGTAGTTTTCTGTTGAAAACGGAAGATTTTGAAGAAAAAAACATTGAAAATCAAACAGTGAAATTGAATAAACGCAACATAGAAGGTGGTGGAAAAGATCCCGGTGCACTGAAAAGAAGTCCTATGACCCCACAGACCAATATTCTGACTACTTATCTAAATATATCACAAGAACGAAAAATGACCCCTGTGATGATTTGTATCTCAGTCAGGCTTGCACAAATAAACCAAGAAAGCTAACGAGGTTCCACCACAGCCTCTGCTTCAACTGCCAATCCAGCAAGCCCTACTCTGCTCATTTGTATTCCATAGACTCATGGTTCGAAAGCAGGAATTCAGCTATAAGCACGCGAATTGGATACGATGCTTTAATTGCTACTGAAGACTAGTAGTGTATTTCTTTCTGATTTTTGACAAAACTTTGATAAGAAATTGCATAATAACTATACCATGAGATGGAAATTCTACCGGACCAATCGGACTTATTTCCAGTAGTGCTCTACTAAATTGTTTGTTCATTAACTCGTAAATATATGCAAATTGTCAAGAAAAGAATCAAGTGGTCAGGAAGAGGTACATTTTGTGAGCCTATTAAACGCAAGAAGAGAAGACAATTAATTTCGTCGGGAAAACTCCTGCTTCAACGTGCACCCACCCAAGCAACACACAAAGACACATACATGCCTTAAGACCATTCATTATTTAGCCAAATACTTTTTTGTTCAATCGGTCACATTAGCAGTATTGTATATAATTATTGCAATTTTCAAATTGTATGGCGTTGGAATCAATATGAAATATCATAAAACCGATATAGTGTAATATATATTCATCTATATGCAGCCGTGGGAAAGTCGGGGTTAGGATACTCAATCTGGTGAATGGTCTCTATAATCTAGTTAAGGGTTACTTCGACTCCCCAGCAATAAACTGTTGCTAATATGGGCGTGTCGCTCTCTCTTCGTTTGCACTCCGTTGTCTCAATATCACGTAATGGATGCTGATAAATCCGCCAAGAGCTTTTTTATTTTCACAATTTATTTGCTTGGTTAATTTTTCTAATGACACGCTGTCCTGATGAAATTATTCAGCCCTAGATCACAGGAACAGATCAATTTCAGTTCCTCTTCGTTCACCAGTAACATGGAAAGTTGTGCCTTATCTGATAAGGTTATACATGTAACCAGCGGTGAGGGACGGTGGCAGGGACGAAGTCGCTTATACCTATCATCAAAATTACATATACTTCCTGATCTGTGCCGTAATAAATCAGTAACTTGAGAGTTGTGTTCTAATCAGAGGTTATAAAGCGATTTTCCTCACAGCCTTCTGACGAGAGTGCTCCAAATAATTTTAACAGCACTCTGCTGTGTATCCGAGAGTCTATGTATCAGTATTTCTCATGCTGCATCCGATATTAAGTGGGTAAAGCAGGGCATACACAAATTCCTACAGAAGGTTTCTAAGCTGTTTCATGTTAATAAATATTTCCTTTGTAACATATCAAATGTCTTAGTGAATCGTGCTGTGGGAGAATTAAAGAAAAAACTAAAGAAATACAATATGGCCGCCACCTGTCATAATAATCTCTAAAGCTTGTGACATAATGAAGAGTAGGAACATAATCTAAGGTATTTGTGTAACTTTTGAACACATGACAGTGTGACTAACGTCACAGGACCTACGAAGTAGGGTTTGATATCATTTAAGTGTGTACTCGAGAGATGACTTGGGGGCCCTATGTGCTACCATGAGAGAATTTATTTAGCAGTCTCTAACTGACAGTGGGTACTATTAACTTTCCCAGATGTCACCGCTGGTGAGTCATTAGCTTAGCAACTATTATCGCCCTCAGTTCCTATTACCCTGGACACTTATCAGCCCAGCAGTACAGCACGAGGTCACCCATCCAAGTCTTCACCGGGCTCAAAGTCGCTAAACTTCGGCGATTTTACGAGAACCGGTGTGTCCAACGTGATATGCCGTATCAGGGAACCTTCAAAGGGCACAGTGAAACATACAGCCAAGGGTCCCCGATGGGCATGACAGTGCACTCGCTGAGCCATCAATAAATAATAAAAAAATCTCGAATGGAGCAGGCTTACTGGTATCAGCGAACCTACAAAAGTCACAATGAAACGTACAACCAAGTGTTCTCGATGGACATGACAGTGCACTCGCTGAGCGATCAATAAATAATAAAAAATAATTATAAATCAAATTTTCATCAGAATTCGGTCAGCTCAGAACTTGCTGGTAACAGTCCTCTTATGCACGTTCGTGCCAAAAACCAAGGTTCTAATGTTAACGGTTCTACTTATTTTGCCGACGAAAGGATTCGGATGGACTGACTAACTCATTCACTAACTCACTCATTACCGGACAATTTGCAAATGAGAGCCTACTTCGTAGAAAAAAATGGGGAAATGTCATGAAAGTGCAAAAAAGGAAAGTAAACAGTCATCAGTCTTAGCAAACCTGTTATTTTGCTATTTCTGTTATTCACGCTTCTGAATATTGAGGTTGAAAACATCGTCTAAAGTGTTTATATAAAATCTAGAGAAGCAGTAATCCAATATATGAGCAGTGTGACTAACGTCACAGGACCTACGAAGTAGGGTAGGCATTAGGACTCTGACGCGAACTGAACTGAATCCCCACCCCCAGTTGAAATCCTGCCTATATTAAGATGAGTTTATATTAAGAAGTCAAAATCACCAGTGATTTTCATCAAAAATCACCAGAAATTTTCATCAAAAGTAGGTCAGCTCAGAACTTGTTGGTAACAGTCTCCTAAAGCGCCTTCATTCCAAAAAAAATTACGATCGCCGATTTAATTTTACAATTTTTTAACTAAAGGAAACAGATTGAATAATAAAAAGTTCAGTAGATTTCAGGCTTTACGTGTGAAAATACATTTACATCTCTTTAATGGTTTTCAGTGCCCTTGTCCAGGACCAAAACAACTTTTTGAATCGCATTATTTTCCCAACAATTCAACAAATTCTTATATATAGTCCTATAGCAGAAAGGTAGCATTTATGTAGTTTACGGTAATTCAACTCAAGACCAACACCTTCTCGGCACAAGATAATAATGATTCTATATCATTCTCCTGAGCATGACCGGTACAAAGACGAATAAATAGCATCTCTACATCACGTTGTTATCTAGATATATGAGACAACACATTTTGGGTATCGGCAATCTGATGAATGTAAAATTTGAGAATTGCACTTAGCATCTTAAATACAGTCTCTTAATACTGATTACATATCTGTTTAATTTCGTTTCCCATAATGTAGGAGTTAATCAAAACATGTGTGTATATAGCAAAAGTGTGTGTCTCAAGTTAACGGCAGCTGTTCAAATGTCCCCTGGAACGGTAATAAATTAATAAAGACGTCAACATGTGAACTCATAGAATCTGCACTGTCGATGGTTTAATGTAATACCGGTACCATCTGTTGTGATATTTTTTTAACTCCCAGACAGATCTGTTTATTTTTGTCTTCCCTGCTCTGACCTATAAGAACAATTTAATTATTACACCATGGCAGTATTAACTGCATTCTCGAATCCCAAGCCTATCAGACTGTTAGTTCTGATCTGTTTATATGCCTATTGGGGGTGACCCAGCTACACTGCTGTGACCTCTAGCTCTCAAAACAATTACGGATGGCATATCCCACCAGGTTTTGTACTGTGTTATATATACAATGAAACATAAAGCCAAGGGTTCCCGATGGGCATGACAGTGCACTCGCTGAGCCATCAATAAATAATAAAAAAAATAACTATAAATCAATCTGAATTCGGTCAGCTCAGAACTTGCTGGTAACAATGCCCTAATGCACGTTCATGCTAAAAATCAAGGTTCTAATGTCAACGGTTCTCCTTATTTTGCCGACGAAAGGATTCGGATGGACTGACTGACTCACTCATCACCGGACAATTTGCGATCTGTAGCCTACTTCGTAGGAACAAGTGAAAGTAATGGCATACATGTATGATATGTTCCATGTGCTACCGGTATTGACCAATAATACATCTCGAAGAGTAAATATCACCACAAGTCACAGTCAGTGGGTTGGGTGAAGCCAGTCAAAATCTTGATGGGGCTGCCAAACGCCTTATTGTATGACAGCATTGTACTTTTGCGAAGGCGTGGTATTTTTTTTAAATCTGAGCGGTATAAAGTGGAATTGCTCAGAAAAAAACTCTCGACGTAGTAATATCTTTGCAGTTCAAAATTCAATGCGGTTCATCAAAGTCCGATCTACAGGAAGTGTACAAATTGAGAGAAAACAGTCTGTATTAAAGCATAGCCGCTGCTGAAGGAATAATATCGGAAGTTTTCACGGAACCCGGAACGGTAGGACAGCCATCCAAAATCCTGAACATTTTGCTGTGTTCATCTGAGAAGAACCCATAATCCTAGGGCTGAAGGTTTTCTATGCTCTTGTGTTCATTGATCTTGATAATTCTGCGATCCCCATAGCCAGCTTTTCCCCGATTTCTGATAGGTGTTTGCCGCACAGATATTTTGTCTCCGGTGATATTCCCCTTCTCACACGCGTGTTTCGACAAGGCATCCAAACTATTCTTTCCTGGTGGAGGAGCAATATTTCAAAGGCCTTCCGCGGAATCCATGCGCTTCTCGAGATTAACCTGTAGATAGAAAGGAGCACTTGGACCTCCGATGAAGGACGTTTCGCGAATTCCCTATATATCACCACAGTCCATTTTTTCTCTACGATTACGAAACACTTCGAATATGTATCTCGCTTATCTGTCGATCAACAGTTCTATTTGTCGATCAAATACTCGTCGTGCTCAGGGTCACTTTTCACGACAATGTCACACCACTGTAATTTTCTATGCTGAAGACGCCCACGTAATACAAAATGAATATAAAGCAAAAAGTAGAGTGAACGGTCCATTGCTATGGTCCATTGTACCACATTCCCACGAGCGATCTCGTTTTTCTCGAAAAAAGGGCTCACTTGCATTTCTTTTCTTTTCCTTTCCTCGACGCTAAATTTTCCTCTCAAACTGTACCGACATTAAACAAAGATTATCTTACCTTATCTTATATTATCTTACTGGTTTCCACTTTGAAAGGAAAATTGATAGAGGATCAACAAGTGGGTACCAGTTGTATATTACTGGACGATATCTAGACGACGACCAACAGCTGTTTAATGACGACCAGACTAATTGACGAGATCTTCCCCTGATCTCTATTAGCTTATCTTATCTATGTAGATACGTAAGTAGTATACAAAGCGTCAATCGAGTAACATTGACCCCGGAAATTTGCATATTTTGTGGAGGTCACGTGGAGGTAGTCAATCAGAAGCGAGTATTGATGTCACGTGGTGTGTGTGGTGGGTGGGTGGATGGTGGTGGTGGGTTTAAGATGGCGGCTGGTGGGTGGATGGTGGTGGTGGGTTTAAGATGGCGGCTGGTGGGTGGATGGTGGTGGTGGGTTTAAGATGGCGGCTGGTGGGTGGATGGTGGTGGTGGGTTTAAGATGGCGGCTGGTGGGTGGATGGTGGTGGTGGGTTTAAGATGGCGGCTGGTGGGTGGATGGTGGTGGTGGGTTTAAGATGGCGGCTGGTGGGTGGATGGTGGTGGTGGGTTTAAGATGGCGGCCGGTGTGAGTGAGTGCAAGGATGTATTCATCCGCGGTCATGTCTGGCGGCGATTCGGTCGCGGGAAAAACCTTCCGCGGAGAAAAAGTAGTCCCTAGATAAAATGGTCCGATGGGGTCGAGTGAGGTATCCAAGTGAAGCTTAGGGGAGGGGGCATCTAATGGGCTGGGGGTGGGGTGGGGTTGACATATCGGCCTTCTGCGCATGCGCGGTGGCCGAAGGGTATGAAAATAGCCGTTTTGGGAACAACAAGTTTAGTAATGTTTATATAGATTATTACCCCAATGTTACATCATACCCAGGCTGGGGGGAGCCGCCCTGGGTATGTTTAGTATGTTCACAGCAAAACAAATTGAAATATCAAACACCATGTTTTATTATTTAACACATTGTCACATTAGGTACAAGGGTTTACTGAGCTCAAGTCAGCGAGCAGCATGTAGACATAGAGTGTGTGTACGGCATGATATTCATCAGTGCACGGGTGACGCATTCAGCCGATGGGGGTGATCGGTCAGCTTGGTCAGGAAAAACGTGACATTGGTTACCCTCTCTACCACCCATTGAATGTTGGGGCGTTGACAATGCGCCCATCTCAAAGGTTCCACGGTGTCCAGTATCTCCAGCATCGTCTCTAGTGACCCCCGGTTAATGATGGTGACCGGCTGGTCAAACACATGGTTGCTGGCACTGGGATAACAATACTGTAACTGGTCCGTCTTTTTGTGACGTAAGATGTACCCGAAAGCGACATTCAATGTAAAGGCCGTAGTTTGATCATTGAAGATGGCTTCCACGTAGCTGCGTAGACAGGTGCGGTTGGTCAGTGGGAAATTGTAGATATCTTGAGGGTGGAAACAGTACCGTGTCATGGACCAATGGCGCCGATCGATGTCACTGATTGGATGGTTGTCCTGTAAGAGATCGCTAGGAACATTTATGGACTCCACCAGAAAATGTTCGATGTTGTCAGCACTCGAAACCGTAACGCTGGGGTCCGGCTGGATATTCAGGCTCTTCTCAACTGTGGGTATAGGCGGGCTCTCCTTCATCGCATCACCAGTGGCGTTCGTCTCCCCGGGCTTATCTTCACTGGATCTCACCTTCCGTGGCTCCTCTTCAGTAGGAAGTTGTCGTTCATGCTCATGGGCATGAATCAACCGTTGGTGTCGCAGCAACTGACTGCGTCGTTTGAAGAGTTGATCACAATCCTCGCATGGACGCTTGGATGGCCCATGAATTGAACGTTCGTGGCGCAGTAAAGCATCTTCCCGATTAAATGACCGTGCGCAGGTTATACAAGTATACAGTCCATCGTTGTGGGTGGAGGCCTCGTGGCGTCGTAAATTATCTAGACGAGTAAACTGCTTCTGGCAAGTTGTGCAAGTGAACATCTTGGTGGTTGATAGAGTGTCTGATGAAATGGCAAGGCCGCTTCCCTTTTATAGCACGCTAGCTGGTAATCTATTTTTAGCACACTCTACCCCAAGTCGAGGATCGAGACTGGTGTACTGGTGTACCGCTGAGCCGCATTGCGCGCGCGTATGAAGACCCTTATACATACCCAATGCAGGCGCAGACGATCATCTGGTCTATAAAACACGTCCCTCTGGATCCCACACCTTCATTTCTACAGAGCCATGGCGGAGATCCAGCCCCATGCGACTCGCATTTTACAGTATGCCACCGTGGTGAATTCATTCACGGGTTACCGAGCAGTGGTCCGGTCCATGTTTGCAGATGGCGACGACAACGAGGGACGACGCCAGATCCTGAACGAGTTCACAGAAGCGGTCCTCCACAGAGTGCACTCGATGGAGAGGCGTGCCATCACTCACCACTACTGGACTATGACAGCCATCCTTGATGCTCGCGCTATGGACCAGGAGCGCTCACGCCAGAACCAGCGCCGGCTGCTTGGCCTCATACTAGTCTGTGCCCTATTGACCCTGGCGCTGTGGTATTGACACTATAAATACGAGGGTCAGACAGAGTGTGTGTCATTCACCGTTCACATTTGGACCAAGCATGTCACCCGTCCTACGAGCCATCCTGCCCCTTACACCCCGGGTGGGGTTAAACGTCTATGAAGATAAAGTCACCCTGGTGGAAGACCGTGGAGCTATTTGCTGGGCGCCCGCTGAGACCGTATCGAATACGGTCACACTACCTCGTGACGGCTGGACCAAATTTAAACGGGTGTTGAGCGGCGAGCTCGACGGAAACCTCATCCACATAGACAATGCCATCTACGTATACCGTACCTCCCTCTTCCTACGCCTGGGCCGCTACCAAGATGCTACGCGAGGCTTCACCCTAGACCCCGATCTGTGGTCAGCCTTGGAGAAAGTGGTGCCTATTGTGGACCAGCTGTTTACACCGGACGAGCGATCATCACACCAGTTGGGGTGGGCTCGTGCTATTGAGGACGCGCTGGCTGAACCCCATGAACAACTACATGAACCCGACGACGATGCCATTGATTACCCGGCTAGACTCAGTCAGCCCAATGACATGACCACCTGATCCTTTGATCTCACGGGGTTCTCCCTATAAATACGAGAGACAGTGAAATCTGGTACCATTCACGTACTGACCATGACGGAGCATATAGTACTGGCGTATTTCAGCTTGACCCCCGAGGTTTTCCTGCACGTGTATGCGGATAAGGTCGATATCATGGAGGAGGTGGGAGACATCTGTGATGCGGACCCTACACAGCCGTGCCCGGCTCACATTCGTCTGTCCCGGGAGGGCTGGACCAAATTCAAACGGGTGTTGTCTGGTGAACTGGACGGCCACCTCATCCACTTGTGTCACGATGTGTACATTCGACGCGGCCCTTTCTTTGCTCAATTGGCTCGGCTAGATGGAGGTACAGTGCATTTTACCCTTCACCCTGATCTATGGTCTGCATTTGAAGATGCCGTGGTGGATGTGGATGAAGTGCTTATCAAGCGGTCATCAGACGAGTTGGACTGGTCATTTACCATGGCCACTGTGGAAGTCCACGAAGAAAATCAGAAAGAAACTCCGGCCCAAGATATACCCGTTATAAATAAACGATAGAGCCAGGGTCCATCATCATTTTGTCACCATGAAACGCTGGGAGAAGGTGTTGGATAACTTATACTACAGTCCCGACAGTCCGGCGGCCTAAAGTGCATTGTCGGCTCTCTATCGAGCGGCCAAACCCCAGGGGATACAACGTGCCCAAGTCCGAGATTGGTTAAGAAAACAAGACACCTATACCTTACATCGATCTGTCCGTCGCCATTTCTACGGAACCGGGTCATCGTGGGAGGAATAGATGCCCAGTGGCAAGCGGATTTGGTCGATATGAGCGCCTTTGCCAAACACAACGATGAGAATCGGTATATCTTGACGTGCATCGATATCCTATCCAAGTATGCGTGGGTGGTACCCATCCGGACGAGAACGGGGGCAAATCTCATAGCGGCGTTCAAAGACATCTTCAAGACCGGGCGCAAACCTTTGTATTTGCAAACCGACGAAGGCACGGAATTCCTCAACAGACCGTTCCAAGCCTTTCTCAAGAAACAGAAGGTGTTTTTCTTCCATACGTACAACGAGACCAAAGCTTCCGTGGTGGAGAGGTTCAACAGGACATTCAAAGGCCGCATGTATAAATATTTCACCTATAAGAATACAAGGCGGTACATCGATGTTCTCCCGAAACTTGTGAGTGGTTACAATCGAGCCTATCATCGGAGTATAGAGAGAGCCCCCATTACCGTGACCCAACGCAATGAAGCCCAAGTCCGGCGTGTCTTGTACCCCAGGCAATCGCAGCGAACGACGAAGGCGGTGTACAAGGTCGGGGACCCTGTACGGGTCAGTAAAGGTCAATTTGAGAAAAGTTACTTGCCCAACTGGAGCGATGAGCACTTCCTGATTAACGGCGCCTACCCCAACAGCAGCGAGTCTATGAACTGGAAGATCTTCAAGGGGAACCGTTGCTAGGGACGTTTTACGAGACGGAATTACAGCCTGTTGTAAAAACACAGCAAGACTACTACACGGTGGAGCAGATTTTGAAAACGGAACGTCGACGTGGCAAACTGTTTCATTTCGTAAAATGGCAAGGCTGGGCCAGTTCCTTCAATTCCTGGGTCGCTGCCAACCAGGTGAAGCGACTATAAAACCAGACACCACTGCCGTCCTCCTTCATTCCACGTCCGACCACAGTGCTATGGACCAACAGCAGCTGCCTCCGAAGACAGCGTCTCGCAAAACGCGCAAAGCGCAAGTGGTCTTTGGGGTGCTATTGCCAACCCTGCTGAGTGTGTTGTACGGAGGTGTGTTTTACGACGTAGCCTATGTCAGTACGTTACTTAACCAACTGAGAACACCAGCCATCAGTGAAACGGGTCTACAGAGAGCATCAGTCGTATCGAGCCCAGTCACCACCACACCCCGTGTACAAGCCACGTCGAGTGTAAGCTCTACACTTACACCAAGCACACCTACTACGTCTCAAGACCCACCGGATTTCATCCCTCACAGTGAACCGACAACGACGACCCACGTTGTACCCATCACCACCATCATCATCCCTGAACGTGAACAGACAACGACGACCGACGTTGTACCCACCACCACTCCAGTTCACTCGTACCAAATTTACAAGAGCGGGTTACCACGACAGCGGATACACCTCGAACCATGGATCCCCGTTGGCAGCATCCCTTCACTTGCGTCATCGCAGGACCGACGGGCTCCGGCAAAACGCACTTCGTCAGGAAGCTCCTTCAACACGCCGACAACATGATCACTCCACCCATTGCCCGAGTCGTGTGGTGTTACGGAGAATGGCAGGAAGCGTATGCAGCAATGCCCCACATCACGTTCGTGGAAGGCCTACCCAACCTGGCCGATTTGGAACCCGACACCTTGGTGGTTCTTTGATGATCTCATGGCGGAGACGGATGCGCGGGTGACCCAACTCTTTAGCAAAGGCAGCCATCATCGACGGCTCATCATCTACATTGTGCAGAATCTGTTCAGTAAAAACAAAGAACATAGGAACATCAGCTTAAATGCCCACTACCTGGTGGTCTTCAAAAACCCGAGAGATACCACTCAACTGCTGCACCTGGCGAGACAGATATATCCCGGCCGCACACCGTTTGCGTTGGAAGCCTTCAAAGATGCGACAACCCCTCAGCACGGGTATATGCTCTTCGACCTCAAGCAAGCCACCCCCGACCACCTTCGACTACGGACCGGCATCTTTCCCGGAGAGACCCGCCACGTGTACTTGCAAAAATAATGTAAACACACCCACAGTGGCTCCCCAGCTGGGGTGTGTGTGTGTTTTGATGATGGGGATAATAAAAAGAATGAATACCACAGCAGGGTTGATTTTTTGTCTCTGAAGTAGATAAAAAGAGCAGCGTTGTGGGTTCTAGCATTAGTTGTACAGGATGTCTGCGCGAGTACGGAAGCACGCTCCCACGCTCCGTGTATTGAAGACGGCCCCACCCGAGTTGGTCCGAACCATTGTACGCGGTGCGGACCCTGACCTTGTACGCTGTCTGTGCGAGATCGGGTACAACCTGTTAAAAGGCAACGTACCACTGACTCCGGCTCAGAAGACCAAGTTGGCCAAGCATAAGACAGGTCTCCGAACCTTAGTCCAGAACCGGGTCCCTCAAACACAAAAGAAAAAGGTGTCGAACCACGGTTCCTGCAAAACCTCCAATCACCCTACCCTGTCCCACCTACGGTGAAGACCATAAACACCCTCGATGGAGAGATGCAACAGATCTTACAGAGACCGGGGTTAAGCGACAGTGAGAAAGTACAACGGTACAATGAGACGCCTCAACGGTACATGACGTTCATGGACCAATACAAAACTCGCTCTACCCCAGCAAAAGCACCACCACCACCACCACCACCATCACCACGTGACAGACCGCCGACCTCAGCACCGTTCCAACAGCCGGGTGGGGTAGCCCCCACAGTCCCACAGTGGGTGGAAGACGAAGTGCTGAAGAGTGTACCTGCATCGTTCAAGAAACAAGCTGGCCTGGTATTACAACGGATGAAACAGAATCCTAACATGACTTGGAATGATAAAGGCGAACTCCTGGTACAGAATCAGGTGGTCCCCGGGACCCACATGACGGATTTAGTGAATGATCTGATGCGTCAACGCAGATCGCACACGGATCCTCGAGGATGGGAGGTCTTCGCTCAAGGCTTGAAAGACATGCATGTACCACAGGAATTGGTGGGGAACCCCCGCCGCTGGGCCTTTATGCAGCGTGACTCACCGACTCGTGCACCACGACTTTCACCACAACCTTGGGAAGCCGACTGGGAACCGGAGTCACCCCCCAAAACTCCACCACCACCACAACGGGCACCTTCTTTTCAGACCTTTAAAAAACCACCCTCGATCAGGACACCCCACACCTCCAGAGCCGTGACACGTAGCAAGTCAACGCGACGAACACGACGCCGGACGCAACCGCCCAAGGCCTGGAACATCTATTAAAACCAACAGCAGCAGCAGGACAGCTCAGTCGCCATGTTTTACCTGACCCTACCCAGTAACAGTTCGCTGGATGTGTTTCCTGACAACACCGTGGCCAAGTACGTCACCCAGTTACCGCAACCGTTGCATTTACCTGGACACTGGGAATGTGGCCTCGTGGATATCCAATACCCTTACTCGTGGTACAACGTGCGAGCCAATGAAGTGTGGTACGAGGTGACCTACGAAGGCAAAAACACCCGACTCACCCTGCCCGAAGGCCAATACGATACCCCAAGGAGTTCATGGGTGGGCTGTCAAGACTGTTGCATTATAAGGCTCTACGGGAGGTGACGAATACTTCAAAACCCATCAAAGCCTATCCCTTCAAGAATCACGTGGGCTTCGATTACAACGCACACAACGACAAGGCAGAGCTTATCGTGACCGGCAAGGCGAGTGTCGTACTGAGTCCTATCCTACAGCAAATGCTGGGTTTCGATCTAA
>JAVTVY010039804.1:0-18046 GCA_036873755.1 Hanleya hanleyi | reverse complement strand
ACAGACAACGACGACCGACGTTGTACCCACCACCACTCCAGTTCACTCGTACGAAATTTACAAGAGCAGGTTACCACGACAACGGATACACCTCGAACCATGGACCCTGGGTGGCAGCATCCCTTCACTTGCGTCATCGCAGGACCGACGGGCTCGGGCAAAACGCACTTCGTCAGGAAGCTCCTTCAACACGCCGACAGCATGATCACTCCACCCATTGCCAGAGTCGTGTGGTGTTACGGAGAATGGCAGGAAGCGTATGCAGCAATGCCCCACATCACGTTCGTGGAAGGCCTACCCAACCTGGCCAATTTGGAACCCGACACCTTGGTGGTTCTGGATGATCTCATGGCGGAGACGGATGCGCGGGTCACCCAACTCTTTACCAAAGGCAGCCATCATCGACGGCTCAGCATCATCTACATTGTGCAGAGTCTGTTCAGTAAAAACAAAGAACATCGGAACATCAGCTTAAATGCCCACTACCTGGTGGTCTTCAAAAACCCGAGAGATACCACTCAACTGCTGCACCTGGCGAGACAGATGTATCCCGGCCGCACACCGTTTGCGTTGGAAGCCTTTAAAGATGCCACAACCCCTCAGCACGGGTATATGCTGTTCGACCTCAAGCAAGCCACCCCCGACCACCTTCGACTACGGACCGGCATCTTTCCCGGAGAGACCCACCACGTGTACATGCAAAAATAATGTAAACACACCCACAGTGGCGCCCCCAGCTGGGGTCTGTGTGTTTGATGATGGGGAATAATAAAAGAATGAATACCACAGCAGGGTTGACTTTGTCTGTGAGGTGGATAAAAAGGGCAGAGTTGTGGGTTCTAGCATTAGTTGTACAGGATGTCTGCGCGAGTACGGAAGCACGCTCCCACGCTCCGTGTATTGAAGACGGCCCCACCCGAGTTAGTCCGAACCATTGTACGCGGTGCGGACCCTGACCTTGTACGCTGTCTGTGCGAGATCGGGTACAACCTGTTAAAAGGCAACGTACCACTGACTCCGGCTCAGAAGACCAAGTTGGCCAAGCATAAGACAGGTCTCCGAACCCTAGTCCACAAGCGGGTCCCTCAAACACAAAAGAAAAAGGTGTTACAGAAAGGCGGCTTTCTCGGGGCCATCTTAGCACCGTTGGCCGCTTCCGTGTTGGGTCCAGTATTGGGTGGACTCTTCGGCCGACAATGAACCACACGAAAAAAATGGTCCTCGTCGAACCACGGTTCCTGCAAAACCTCCAATCACCCTACCCTGTCCCACCTACGGTGAAGACCATAAACAGCCTCGATGGAGAGATGCAACAGATCTTACAGAGACCGGGGTTAAGCGACAGTGAGAAAGTACAACGGTACAATGAGACGCTTCAACGGTACATGACGTTCATGGACCAATACAAAACCCTGTCTACCCCAGCAACAGCACCACCACCACCACCACCACCACCACCACGTGACAGACCGCTGACCTCAGCACCGTTCCAACAGCCGCCATTACCAGGGGTAGCCCCCACAGCCCCACAGTGGGTGGAAGACGAAGTGCTGAAGAGTGTACCTGCATCGTTCAAGAAACAAGCTGGCCTGGTATTACAACGGATGAAACAGAATCCTAACATGACTTGGAATGATAAAGGCGAACTCCTGGTACAGAATCAGGTGGTCCCCGGCACCCACATGACGGATTTAATGAATGATCTGATGCGTCAACGCAGATCGCACACCGATCCTCGAGGATGGAAGGTCTTCGCTCAAGGCTTGAAAGACATGCATGTACCACAGGAATTGGTGGGGAATCCCCACCGCTGGGCCTTTATGCAGCAAACCCAGCAATCGCCGAGTCGTGCACCACGACTCTCACCACAACCTTCTTGGGAAGCCGACTGGGAACCGGAGTCACCCCCCAAAACTCCACCACCATCACAACGGGCACCTTCTTTTCAGACCTTTAAAAAACCACCCTCGATCAGGACACCCCACATCTCCAGAGCCGTCACACGTAGCAAGTCAACGCGACGAACACGACGCCGGACACAACCGCCCAAGGCCTGGAAGACCTATTAAAACCAACAGCAGCAGCAGGACAGCTCAGTCGCCATGTTTTACCTGACCCTACCCAGTAACAGTTCGCTGGATGTGTTTCCTGACAACACCGTGGCCAAGTACGTCACCCAGTTACCGCAACCGTTACATTTACCTGGCCGCTGGGAATGTGCCCTCGTGGATATCCAATACCCTTACTCGTGGTACAACGTGCGAGCCAATGAAGTGTGGTACGAGGTCACCTACGAAGGCAAAAACACCCGGCTCACCCTGCCCGAAGGCCAATACGATACCCCCAAAGAGTTCATGGGTGGGCTGTCAAGACTGATGCATGATAAGGCGCTACGGGGGTGACGGATAGTGCAACACGCCTGATAGCCTTGCGCTTCAAGAGAAACGTGTTCTTCGATGTCAACGTACACAACGACAAGGCACAGCTTACCGTCACCGATACCGTGAATGTGAAACTCAGTCCTACACTACAGCAAATGCTGGGTTTCGATCTACAGACGTTCGCTGGTCCCTCCCAACACCATGGCGAAATGCCGATGGATATGAAGTCGGGTATGTACGGACTCTACGTCTACTCGGACGTGGTGGACAACCACATCGTGGGCGATATCAACACACCTCTGTTACGGGTGGTCCCCATTAAAAAGACGTATGGAGGTCAAGTCACCCACAGTTTCACCCACATGCTCTACTTGCCCGTACGACAAACTGACATCAACACGATCACGGTGGATATAAGAGATGACACGGGACGACCGGTGGCATTCGAACGAGGAAAAGTGGTGCTGACACTTCATTTTCGACAAGCACGTGCTCCCCACTTTGCATAATGAAAGTACCTTACGAGTGCGATGCACGCAGCTATGCCGACTATTATGCCCAACAGGCCGGAGGTGGCTTTCCGGTCTTTAGCGGTGCACGCATGCAACGAGGACATGGTCTGGGGAACATACTCGGCAGCATTGTGAAAACGTTCCTGCCCTTGGTGACGCGTGGGGTGAAAGCAATGGGCAAACAAACGGTACGCAGTGGACTGCAAGTGGCCGGTGATGTCTTGGGGGGTACGGCACCCAAAGAATCCTTGAAACGGCGGGCCAAAGAAGCGGGAGGCGTCTTGGTGGCCAAAGCACAACGCACCGTTGGGAATAAAAGAGCTGCCCCACCGAGGCCGCGCACCAGTCGACGACCGACCCAGCGACGACGCACATCGAAGAAGACAAAGGATATCTTTTCTTAAAACATGTCCTTAATCCACGCCGAGTCCTGCCCCTCCACCAACAGTGAATTTGATTTGTGGACCGTACCGCCCACACAAACCAGTGTCGAACAAGGATTATGGGTGGAGCATCTCCCGCTCTCCAGCATCAACGAAACCGGGCCCATCGAGTTCGCCATCAGTAATGCGGATACGGCCTATGCGGATTTAGCCCATACCTACTTGTATGTGAAAGCCAAGGTGGTCAATGGAGCTGGCACCAGAATCGCTGACCAAGCAACGGTGGGCCCGACGAATCTCTGGCTGCACTCGATGTTTCAGCAGGTGGATATTTTTCTCAGCAACAAACTCATCAGTGACTCCACCAACACGTACCCCTATCGAGCCTACATCGAGACACTGTTGTCGTATGGCCGAGAGGCTAAAAAATCTCAGCTGACAACCGCTTTATTCTACAGGGACACGGCCGAGCACATGGACGCGGCGGACAATGGGGGATATAACAAACGGAAGGCTTTCACTGCGAACAGTGCCTCGGTGGATATGATGGGTCGACTGCATGCAGACATGTTCATGCAAGACCGGTACCTCTTGAACAAGATCCCCATCAAAATCCGACTGATACGGGCGCCTCCGACCTTCGCCTTGATGGCCACTAACGTAGAGGGGCATGCAGCGGACTATAAGATTGTCATCCAAGACGCAGTCCTGTATGTCCGAAAAGTGAAACCGAATCCAGCCGTTCAATTGGGACACATGAAAGCCTTGGAAACAAAACCAGCCCAGTACCCTATCCGACGTGTACAAACCAAAGTGTTCTCTGTGCCTGCTGGAAATATGGGCGCCAACAAAGAAAACCTGTTCCTGGGGGAACTACCCAAGCGATTGATCCTGGCCTGTGTGGAAAATACCAGTTTCAGCGGAGCCTACCCAGAGAATCCGTTTGACTTTAAACATTTCGGCATCAATTTTGTGGCCCTGCATGTGGATGGACAACAGGTGCCAGCCACGGCCTTAACCCCGAACTTTGGGCGGAGGAATTTCATTCGAGCCTATCAGAGCCTGTTTACAGCCACCGGTCAAATAAACCAGGACGAAGGGAATATGATCAGTCGGGAGGACTACGCGAACGGATACACGTTGTTCTGTTTCGATCTGACCCCCACCTTAGAGAACGACCATCAGCTGGCCCTGACCAAGCAAGGCAATTTACGGTTGGAAATCCACTTTGCACGAGCCCTGGCGACCACCGTCAATGTGATCTGCTACGCCGAGTTTGACAACATCATTCAAGTGGACAAGGCGCGCAACGTCCTGTGTGACTTCTCCACCTAACATGGATACAGACCAGATAACCACCGTGCTGGAGAATGACCCAGAGACACGTAGGGTCTTTCAAGGGGTGTTCGCCCGAGATGTGTTTCCATTAGACCGTATGTATCCGGCTGCTTACGTTCTCAACACGGACCCGATGGATCGACCCGGTGAACACTGGGTGGCCGTGTACTTGACAGAACAGCAGGGGGAATACTTTGACCCGTACGGTCTGCCACCCCTCCATCCCGATTTAACAGACTTCATGGATCAAGGCACAGAGACGTGGTGTTGGAACAGTCAAACGTTGCAAAGCCTGACCAGTGGCGTGTGCGGACAATATTGCTTGTTTTACCTGTACCATCGATGCCGGGGAAGACCCTTATCTACTATCGTACAGATGTTTGACGAGTACCCCCAGGCCGAGGACCGCGATGTACTCGTCTATGACTGGGCCGCCCATCATTTCAATGTACAAGCCCCGTTCTGGGCTTAAATTAATGACAAGCCCCTTGTTCTGGGCTTCAATGTACAAGCCCCTTGTTCTGGGCTTCAATGTACAAGCCCCTTGTTCTGGGCTTCAGTTAATTACAAGCCCCTTGTTCTGGGCTTCAGTTAATTACAAGCCCCTTGTTCTGGGCTTGAGTTTTCACGTGGTTGTTCTCACGTTGTTGTTGTTCACTGAATAAAAAAAAATGAGATCTCACCAAAAAACCCTGTCTTGTGTGTTTTATTCCTAATGCATCAATGCCCAATGTGGAGATTCAGTCAAACTGAAATCAGTGGTGTAGGATGGGGCCAAAATGTAACCCATCAAGTTTAGAATGCAAGAGCACTATAGTAAAAAATAGAGAGCCAATGAAATCAGCCTACAGACCAAGTACGTGTTTTTGGTCTAGGTTTGGAGCGGGCATTTCATTGAGGTACGTGTATACGGTGAGTGAAGAGACTCGTCCAACACGTATAGATTATGTTGATGACTATAAGTTCTAGGTAACCCATCAAGGTTAGAATGCAAGAGCACTATAGTAAAAATAGAGAGCCAATGAAATCAGCCTACAGACCAAGTACGTGTCTTTGGTCTAGGTTTGGAGCGGGCATTTCATTGAGGTACGTGTATACGGTGAGTGAAGAGACTCGTCCAACACGTATAGATTATGTTGATGACTATAAGTTCTAGGTAACCCATCAAGGTTAGAATGCAAGAGCACTATAGTAAAAATAGAGAGCCAATGAAATCAGCCTACAGACCAAGTACGTGTTTTTGGTCTAGGTTTGGAGCGGGCATTTCATTGAGGTACGTGTATACGGTGAGTGAAGAGACTCGTCCAACACGTATAGATTATGACTATAAGTTCTATGAGCATAATGCATGAAAGTGGCTTTGAACACCGTATTAGCCAATCAGTGGCCTAGAATGGAGCCAAAGGTAACCCATCCATGTCCAGAAAAACATTACCCGGGTGTACAAGAACCCAGATGTAGGCGCGGACGTCAGCGAAAGCACACCGTGAATACCCCAATTCGATTGGCTGATTGTTCGACCGCTGATTGGTTCTTTTTCTCGACCGCTGATTGGCTCTTTTTCTCGACCGCTGATTGGTCCAAATGGAACTGCCCATCTTTCCCAGGTTCATCTAGAATCCCCCTTTTTTGTGCTCAAGCTCTGACTATAGCGATGCCGCAACATTGTCTCATTGGACATTGGACCGTCTGACCTGGAGGTGACCCTTTGACCTTTTGACCCGCGTCCGCGCGCGCGCGCACTGCCGGGGATGACGCGGGATGACGCGCGCGCGCGCACGCGCTGCGGGGCGCTGGGGCGGGAAAACACCCGGCGGTTGAACATTGGAACTCTTGTGGGTTTGGAGGATGAACATACGGACGTCTAAGGGAAAAAATTGGAACTCTTCTATGTTTGAAGGTAGTGTTTAGTGAAAACCCGGAAGTGACGTCACAACCCACGTCACCTGCGTATATACCTCCTGTAAAATAGAGCCGATTTTATTTCTTTGGAAGGGGCAAGGTCAATAGGACTTGCGCTTTTTATACTACTAAACTGTGAAGTAGATTACATCTTACATAGGCCTTAAGGCCGTGATATGCATATGAAGTATTCTGGGCATGGTCAGTACTTTCCAATTTTCCCTTCGTCTACTACTCGCCGATTTTTTTGATTTTTTTTATTATTTATTTATTTATTTATTTATTTATTTATTTCCTCGAGAGCTTTAAAATAAGACCTCACTCTACCCAATCGGGCCACTAGTGCTCCACCTAGACTCCAACATGTCCACCCCGTATGGATTTATACATACTAATATCCCAGTATATGAGTGTATATGGGTCTATATGGATCTATATACAAGCCTACGCGGTACTTTCATAGTTTTTTTCCATCGTATTCTACATGATCAACCTCATAGCTCATAGTAAAAGCCATAAAAAAAAACGACCACCCCTATACCCATACAGGCCAAATATAGCGGACATGATCTTCGCCTGGGAATTGGTCTAGTCCGAGTTGTCTCCCTTGCACCAAAGCGTATAGATGGGACTGTGGTTTGGCTGGCGCGATTATCCGGGCAAATTGACCTTGAGCAGCCATTTTGTTAGCGTTTTGTTAGCGTCCTGCATACGGAGGACGATTTCACTGATCATTGTGTTGTTTTCTGAGCTGGGGAACATTCTCTGTCGCAGTTTATAACGGAACTTTCTTCCTTTCGGTGTCCGCTGAGATGAATAATGTGACGAAACTCTGCACGATTCATCGCCTGCATGTATACCCGTCACACGTAGACTGTAATCGAGGGAGTGTGCTGTGTTGTGTTCGAGCGGACGCATAAATTTGTGTGATATCAGACAGGAAACGTGAAAATTGATATTCTTTCACAGATTTCGAAGTGTATACAGTTCTGGTGAGCTGAACGCAGCCTTTATGAGCAGCGATTGAACGATGATGTAGGCCACCGAACAGGTTTTGTGGAATCAACAGTCTGTAACACTCCCCCCTTGACTGGAGGGATTTTATCGGACATCTGCAGTACGGAACGCTATTTGTTGTAGGGGCCGTGTGGTCATATCATCCATGTTGCCACATGAACAGGTACAATAAAAGCGTACCTGAGATACAACACATATCACGAATCGTTAGATTCTTGGTATGCGCTTTAGAATAGGTTAACCAGAGGACTATTCTGTGAAGTCATGTGACGCAGTCAGTATGTCGGCACCTCTTCCCACTTCCCTTATATGTGTTGTAATTGCATACATTCGCTTATCGTGGCAGTCCGTATAATTTGTCAATTTTTGTGTTTGGTTTCGTGAGAGAGGACGACATTGGTTTTCATCAGTGCAAAACTCCCGCCCCCCGACCCGCACCACAACAGTGAAAGCTGGTGGATGAAATTCTACTCCACGGGAACGGTTGGTGATACCCATATTTTTTTAGCATACGAATGCATCGTGATGAAGGCTTCATGGTGTGTTATACCCACCTAGGAAAAAAACAGCCCCAGATCATCTGGACTAAACTCTTTTATCAGGTAAGCTAGACTTTAGTACTATACTTGCGTTGAAACCCATGCAGACAACCTATTCAAATTTCAATGCATTGGCAACATAGCGTCGCACGAAATATACGCGCCCCTGTTGACCAGGATTTTTTTATACTCCCACAACAACAGACAATTTGAAGACAATTTTCTAGCGGGGTGTTTTCTTGAACATAATTGCTGTAATATACTCTTCTTTTTGTGGACGCTAAATATAGGGGAGAAAATGGCAACATTGTGACCAAACCATAACAGTTGACAGCTGTAAAAATAGATACCGTGGCATAAATTAGAGAGAGCATTTCAGTACACCTCAAAAAAATGAAACCTGGACGGGTATCCTTCATCTCGAGGGGACGCAAGTTCGATTCTTGCTTTCATTATGTGAGTATGTGTTGGACATGTGATCTTTAAATTTTATTATCATCAATACACCTAAACGGTATAGTTCAACCCCACCCCAGCCCAACCGATGCCCCTTCATGAATGCTTCACATTGATACCTCACTCGACCCCACTGGACCAGTAGTCAATCCCCTAGCTCCAAAAAGGCTATTTCCATACCCTTGGGTCACCGCGCATGCGCAGAATGACCCTAATTCAACCCCACACCCAGTCCATCAGATGCTCCTTCACGTAAGCTTCAATTTGATACCTCACTCGACCCCATTGGACCATTAGGGGCGCTCCTAGCTCCAAAAGGGCTATTTTCATACCCTTCGGCCACCGCGCATGCGCAGAATGCCGATATTTCAACCCCACACCCAGCCCATTAGATGCTCCTTCACTTAAGCTTCAATTTGATACCTCACTCGACCCCACTGGACCAGTAGTCAAGCCCCTAGCTCCAAAAAGGCTATTTTCATGCCCTTCGGCCACCGCGCATGCACAGAATGCCGATACTTCAACCCCACACCCAGCCCATCAGATGCTCCTTCACATAAGCTTCACTTTGATACCTCACTCGACCCCATCGGTCCATTAGTGGCTCCCCTAGCTCCAAACCGGCTATTTCCATACCCTTGGGTCACCGCGCATGCGCAGAAAGCCGATATTTCAGCCCCACACCCAGCCCATTACATGCCCCCTCACATAGGCTTCACATTGATACTTCACTCGACCCCACTGGACCAGTAGTCAATCCCCTAGCTCCAACACGGCTATTTTCATACCCTTTGGCCGCCGCGCATGCGCAGAATCACCCTAATTCAACCCCACACCCAGTCCATCAGATGCCCCTTCATGAATGCTTCACATTGATACCTCATTCGACCCCACTGGACCAGTAGTCAATCTCCTAGCTCCAAAAAGGCTATTTTCATACCCTTCGGCCACCGCGCATGCGCACAATGCCGATATTTCAATACCACACCCAGCCCATTAGATGCCCCCTCACCTAAGCTTCACTTTGATACCTCACTCGACCCCATCGGACCATTTTATCTAGGGACTACTTTTTCTCCGCGGAAGCTTTTTTCCCGAGACCGAATCACCGCCAGACATGACTGCATCACCGCGGATGAATACATTCTTGCACTCACTCACACCACCCACACATAGGCCGCCATCTTGTCCCACCACCCACAGCCGCCATTTTGTCCCACCACCCACAGCCGCCATTTTGTCCCACCACCCACAGCCGCCATTTTGTCCCACCACCCACACGACACAAAAAACAGGCCGCCATTTTGTCCCACCACCCACACAGCCGCCATTTTGTCCCACCACCCACAGCCGCCATCTTGTCCCACCACCCACAGCCGCCATTTTGTCCCACCACCCACAGCCGCCATTTTGTCCCACCACCCACAGCCGCCATTTTGTCCCACCGCCCACAGCCGCCATTTTGTCCCACCACCCACAACCGCCATTTTGTCCCACCACCCACAGCCGCCATTTTGTCCCACCACCCACAGCCGCCATTTTGTCCCACCACCCACAGCCGCCATTTTGTCCCACCACCCACAGCCGCCATTTTGTCCCACCACCCACACACACACACACGCATGCGCACACCACCAATTGTGACGTCACCCAAGGTTCTGCGCATGCGCAGTGAAGCGCTATCTCATCTACTTGCGTATTGTATACTACTTCGGACGTAGCCTCAGTATCTCGCGGCGCTTTTATTGCAGCTGCTCATGTGGAGAAAATGAAGTATCCACACGGCCCCTAGCACCGGATTGAGCGGAATTAGATACGCTAGCTCGGGAGTTGTGATGACAGATCAGCTCAAACGTCTCAATATGTGGTAAACGTGGTAAATGCAAGAATGCCCAGAAAAATTAACCTGTAATGCCCGACGTCGTACGGGTTAAAATTCCCATCAAAACAATAAACCTACACATATTTGCCGAGAGACATGTACAGAGGGCAGAATGGCTGTGGGATGTACATGAACATGTACAAATACCCGTATTGCCTTAGTGGTGTAACTCAACTAACTCCTCATAGTGGGTCCTTGTTGGGTCATATTTACATAAATAGACAAGCACCATAGGCCATATGTAACAATATTGATGTATACTATTCAGATCATCTACGTATACTTGTATATTTAGCAGTACAATATGACTGTTTCATATCCTAGAACTTCATATTAGGTAATTGGCATCATATAGTCCTGTCTGGTATTCTCCACTTGTGATAGTTTTCATCACATGTTTATGGACGATTTCTTTCGTCATAACAGAATATCGCACCATCTACAAGAAGAGATAGGAGAAATCCAAAGCTGAATACAGAATCCAGTGTTAAACCTAGCACTTCTACAACACTGAATGCAACCAGACCACTGAAGTTACAGATACCCATCTTCATTTTATCGAGCCAATTTCTACGTTCCCACTTCGAACCTGCCTTGATTTATCTGACCCCTTCAGCGTTCAAAATCCGAGGTGTAAATTTCACCAGCTAACGACAGAAGAACCAATCAGAACGTACACATCGATCGCGAGTGAATTCACATAGAGTGACATCATCCTCCATTAGCGGCGTCCTTCCTCCTAATATGGTGCCCACTAATTAGGTCAGCCAATCAATAACGCTCTTGTGCGACCCATTTCGAATTTCGAATGTTTTCGAGGTCAGTGACGTCTCGTGTCTATTTATAAGTTATTTGAACATTGAAGGGGTCCAGATATATCAAGGGAAGTTCGAAGTGGGAACGTAGAAATTGGCTGGATAAAATGAAGATGCAGATACCAAGAAACGCAAGATTACAGTGTCCACTACTACGCCTAAGACATACAAATCGCTGAAAACGCAACAGACCAAACAAAACAGGGAACATGTCTATGACTTCATCCATTCAATTGGACCAACGAACACTGCCGAGACTGGCTCAAGATCAAGAGTCAACTACAAAATATTCACGGTCTGGTACGTTTAACCCATCATGTCACAGAGACATATTACTTACATTAGCAAAATAAAAGAAACCTGGGAGTCTTGGTAATGTCAGATTTCAGACTCTTACATCAAATTTGGTGACAAGGGTGTGCTCTCAGACCATCTTTCCACAGCAACAACAGTTGATGAGAATCTTCCTTCTCAAGACCAGGTACAAGTGCCACAGCGTCTGATCCGTCATTCATTATTCAGCCTTCGCCCATTTAAGAATGTCTGCGTCCATAATCCAAAGACCTATTTCATAATCCATGTAACAGCATTAGCATCAAATTAAAATAAAAAGTCCTAGTATACAGAAACACAGACTAGTTTCCTGCAAGAGAGAAGAGGTCAACAGTTTTCAATGATGCCGACAAGACATCATGATGTTCCAAAAATATCAAATCCGTATCGCTGATCAGTATTCTTAATCCACAGGACATTCGTTTTAAAGTCGTGATCTAGAGATTTTTTTATCTCATTCACGCTTTGATTGTAACTGTTCCTTTGCTCACCATGAGGATCTTAAAGTACATGGGTTCATATGGTCCCTAACCCCGGGTTAAGCGGAATTAGACGCAAGTTACGAAACGTAGCGCCATAGATCTTGCACGCCACGCTCGTACTTTGCTATCAGCATGCGACATGTCTCGCCAAATTTGAAGAAAAAAACTGTGAGTGCATGCGCTTGGTGGTATAGCCCTGTTTATGAGTTTCTGTAATAATGTTTTGTAACGTTGATTGCAATCGTCACATATAACACAGGATCTAGCAAATACTACTTGGCGAGATATGTATACGCCATATGCAGGTCCCACTGGAATATGACTAGGGAGAGCTTATGATGTCGAAAGAGGAATCATTTTTTTTGCCATAAATCGACGAAAGAGAAGTCCCGCTTCATTTTTATAGAGATATAGGCCTAAATTTGATGTGCCGTTAGAGCTATCTGTAGTTTCCTTCAAATCCAGTGAAGGTGGATATATATCTTTCGCTGCGTCATTTATATAGCGATTATCAACAGCGAGAAGATCGTCTATATAGCGTTTGATGAATGAGAAGGAACGGGTTTTGAATTTATCGGTTTTTTGGAAAGCGCCTGAATACAGTCATATTCATCAGAGAACAGATAAAGGTCAGCCAACAGGGGTGCACAATTAGTACCCATTGGAATACCTATATGCTGTTGATATATTGTGTTGCCAAATTTCGTAGATATTTTTAATGAGAAATTCCAGCAACTCTATAAACAAAGAAACACCCCATGAATGATATACCTTGTATGAAGTAAGGAGAAAGAATGCTTTATGGCTTCTGACATTAACATATCGGTGATCAGTTTCTTGAACACAGATACTATTAATGAACTTAGACGGCCAATAAGGTCCTGACGAGGGATTGTGGTATAGAGAGTCGAGAAATCCCATGTGGATACATGACTGTACGGTATGTGACCTGTAGCATTAAGTTATTCCGTAAGACATTTTGAGTTTTTCAATGTCCACTCACATGCAGTCTTTTTGGTCGAATCGACTCCGACTCGGCCGATCAGTCGAATAGTCGGCAATCAAACTCTAGCGCTATACGGTCTATTCACTCAGCATTTCTAACAAAAGTCCAGATTTCTTGTATTTTATATTTTTATGAATATGACCAAATATACAATGCTGATTCCGAATATTTCAAAATATTTGTTTTCATTATCACTTTTCTCGTATTTGGTTAGCAAGTTTTAGACTCACTTTACCTCGCCTCTTTCCAGAGTTTAAAAGGTTATTCGTAGAAATAAATTCTTTATCTTGTCCCTATGAGTTTGATACTGCGGGTGTGAGGAATTCATACTGTATATAAAATATCGTCTCGGTATATCAAACCTTCATACTGTATATATAATATCGTCTGGATATATCAAACATTCATACTGTAGATCAAAATATCATGTGAGCACATTCAGTTTTCATACTTAGTTTCACAATTTCATATGTACTACCATTGTATATCACTGTCTGTGATTGGAAGTTTTGCGGATCTACGTTGGTTATACATGTAGCAAGCCTTTGTTCCAGTAAACTTGAATAAAACATGGCTAGGGAACAATGTTGACTTATCGTATCATACCGATTCGTTGTTGTATTCAGGAAAGTATTTGGTCGATTTCAGTGTAATTTTGTTGTACCTAAACCCAACAGAATATCATCAACTGTTGCTGTTTGGTCCTCATCCACACGCACATATCTGAGTTTTCCAAATGACAACGTGTTGAGAAATCTTAAATAACACCCATCCAATCAGAAGTACTTTCATGCCCGTTCCGTCATGATATAGCTGAAAAAAATGTTGAAAGCGACGCTAAACCCTATTCACTCACTCATTCCTTCATGTCCGTAGACAGTATTAGAAATTACTAAAACCTGAACAGAAGAATTGCACATCCCATTTATATGTATTGTTAGAATATCGGTGCAATTCAAGATTGTCTCGCACTCCCAGAGATAGACCATACGTTTGCATTGGGCGAGCTGCGACTGCATGATACCACTTCTGAGAACTGAACTCCAATGCTCCTGTGCTCCTGA
Organism: Hanleya hanleyi; assembly: GCA_036873755.1. Taxonomy (NCBI): domain Eukaryota; kingdom Metazoa; phylum Mollusca; class Polyplacophora; order Lepidopleurida; family Hanleyidae; genus Hanleya; species Hanleya hanleyi. The sequence continues at coordinate 3,936 of JAVTVY010039804.1, read as the reverse complement.
AAACTGAAATCCAAAGCTCCAATGCACGCGATAGTGATCCGAGGTGAACTCGATTTCGCGTCACCTTCGTCCGCCCAAAAGATGTGGGTTTGTCAAGTATTGGCGCCAGTGCCGATATTGGAACGACAGTTAGCATAAAAAACACACACACAAAATGGCTTCCCACAGGAGAGAATTTGTCAATAGTTTGTAATGATGACAACAATAATATTCTTTACATGAAATCCTTATCTTCATCGAAATGAATGTTCAAATCGTTACCGTTCTGTTTCGGTCGGGGTCTTTGGTTTGGACGGTCATTACTGCAGATACTGTTGAAAGTACAAGTTTGTTCATTCACTTTGCTGCTGTGCCGAAGTTGCCGATAAGGATCGTCATTCCCACCAGAAATAGAGATATGTGCGGGGGATATTTATATGTGGTTACTCTGTGTTTACTTTCCTTTGGCGCCACATAATGTCGGGGAAAAGGGGGGGGGGGAGGGGTGAGTCAAATAGCAGCACAAGGTTTTCTCCAATATGATTTGTATGGGTATATATAATGTATCCACGTTTGCCCATGCGAAATATTGCGCTTTTCGGTGAAGTGCATGCTTGTGTCTTATATCCCAAATTGAGCTAGTTTCTAAAGTGAGCTACCAGACAAGCCGTCTGGAGATGCCCACTTAACACTGGATTAGTCGGCGATCACCCATCCGTTACCATGGAGAGAGTCATGTGCTGCCTGGAAGGAATTGGGGGAAGTGGCAATCTGATGAATGGGACCTAAGACTTTGGTGTAAGACCTCTCATTAAAAAGGTAATATCAAGACTGGCAATACAACTAGCAGCAGATATTTTGTCAATTATATTTGGTGAGTCTTTCAAATCTTTGCCGACTTATTGGTCTAACATCTTCCCTGCACACGTTTCCTTCACGTAGTTACACAGATTAAACTCATGCTGTCAGCATGAAGGAAGTTGACTAACCGCCCATAAACGTACGACCATCTTGGGGAAACTGTGCGAAGAAACTCGGACGAGTGGTCATCAGGCTGATAGAGGCTTAGTTTGACAGCGAAACTGTTCTCACAACAAAATGTCATACGTCGAGTGGGCTGCCTGTGTATTAAAAACAGAATAAGGGGTAATAAATTAAGCGTTAGAATTTCATTGTTAGAAAATAACTGAGTAGGATTATGATATAATATAGTTTTCATGCATAGATGAAAGCATTGTTCATGCATAATAAATAATAGATGAGCCACCACAGGAACAGCGGGTCCTACTCGTATTCGTGATTTACGTCGTCGAATTTTAGCAGTTCGTGCACCCTGGACAACGCTTGTGACATCAACAATTTACCGCCACCGGTCTTCTTCAATACCATTACATCTTTTCTCTCCTCTGCACTATATCCCAGAATTAATTTCTGTCTTTCTATATCCAATAATTTTAGGATGACACTTTCTTGGTCAAGCACAAATACCTGTGCTGGATGGGCCTGCTGTCGATATGGTGCCACATTCTGAGGGCGCAGGTTCGAATCTCCCACGGGACCGGCCCATCCAGCTTTACCAAAAAGTGTCATCCAAAACTAATTGGATATAAAGGTTATCTACTTACTAAATGTCATTAGTATATATAACATAGGCTTCCTGTCATTCTGTTAACGAATTCACGCCGAAACGATCGCACACAATTTCAAAAACATCTCTCCACATTAATTCGCTGTCGTCTAACACCTCCGCCATTTTTAGATCTGCTCAGACACACTCGGACTCCGTGTGTACATGATGCTCACCTGTAGGCCTATAAGTGAGCGGAAATCTGATTGACGGATTAGTACGGCCGTATTCCTCGCTGATTGGTTGACGAGAAATGACCTGATTATCAGTAATTCCCTGGGATTTCCGTGCGGGTACTAACTGCGGTAGCACTGGCTCTTTTGTCTCACATGAGTTATTCTTTTTCTTGAATAACCTGTTTGCAACGGGGTTTGTATGTACTCAGGTGTTCATACCTCAGATCAACCGGGTTAGTAAGTTGGTTATCAACCGGTTTATTCGAGTCGGATCACCCCGCCACACATATGACTATACCTGCTTCAAGAGAAACACGTGCATTAGAATATCCAGTACATTTATGAATGTTATGACAACGCATATAAATGACATAAGATTACTAAGCTATGAGGGAAGTAGTGTAATATGAGCGAGTCCTATGACTCTTGTTCCTCCATGGTAATATGCTTGCAAAACGTTTATATACATGACAGAGTCACAGGTCACTTTAGTGAGGGGATGAGTGATTCACATAACACCTGTTTGAGTCGCGAGTTGAAAAGAGAGTTGTCTCCCATTTCGCGAAACCATCCGCATAAGTTTCTCCCACTTTAATAAAAAAATATCCTCAAGCTTCCAATTCAGTGTTATTTAAAGGGATTTCCTAGAGATGGGTCACATGGCAAAAATTTAAAAGAAATAAGAAAAAAATCTGTGAACTTTGGTACTAATTTCATTAAAATATTCCACTCGGTTGTCGAGTTATGGCTGTTTGAAAACCGGCAAGCGCTCTTCAGACAACTTCAGCAGTGACGTCACGGCAGGAACAAGTCGAGCGGCCATATTCATTTCTGCATCTCTTAGCCTACATATCGCCATTTTACGCCTCTCCAGATTTGTCAATTTTTAGTCATCTAGAAAACTTTTTTATTCAAAATGCCACGACGGTGTGTCGTGGGAGGGTGTAGCAATACTACAGGTTGTGGCGTGAGCCTCCACCAGTGGCCAAAATATAGGTAGAACTTGGACGAAGTTTGTGAAGACTATGAGAGCATGGACGACCGGACCCGCGAAGTACACAACAATCTGCTCTGCACACTTTGATCGGGAGGCCGCATTTGAAGAGCTGAGCAGCGTCGCTATCGAGCTTGGATACGTCCCAAAGTTAAAAGCCACAGCCATACCAACTATCAAGCCACTGAATAGAAGAGGCAGAGAAAATAAGGAGAATGAGACTGCTCCAAATTCGATTCGGCCTGGACTCACGACTTCGCCTTCGGCCGTTGATGACGGACACGGAACAGAGCCGGCCTATATGCTCGCCTCGACGACTGCCGTCTCCGGGCGGACGTTTGCCGCCCACGCTCTCCTCGCCTTAGCGAATTCGTCGGTGTTCCACTCGGGAGCAGAAAACTGAAGCGGATTCATGAGCGAGTTCGACGAGGAGGATATTAATATACCAGACTTCAGCTTCACGAGATTGGCTACATCTACGACAAAAAAAGAAAGATCTGCAGTTACAAAGCGGAATAGATCTCGGGTGAATATTATTTTGAATTTTAAATCATGCACCGTAATATATGTCTCAAATTATTGAAAAAAATTATAGCTGTTGGTAATGAAAATACCACTCAATTTTGAAGTTGTTGTTGCTGATGTTAATTATTTTTTATGTACGATAGACAATGAAAATGAAACACAGTGTAAATAAGCTATTAAATTAAAAATAAAAAAAATAAAATCCTCGGTGTTCATCTCCGATTGCGTGTTGGTGTCCGACGTCGACTCGTCAACAGGCTCGAATTGATAAGGTACAATTCCTGTTCCTGTATTGTTTTCGACATAGCTGCTTGCTTCCACATCTGATCCTTCTTCTGTGTCAAAAATATTATTTCGAAGGTATAATCGCCGTCTGAATCTGAGGTCGAGGTGCTTTCGTTTCGCCTGTGATCCGCCATTTTGACTTCAAACATGTCAAACCGGTTCCTGCCGTGACGTCATCAGCTAGAATGCGGATTATGAGAATGGCCAACTTTGATCCCATATTACGCATGTTAATGGGCAGAAAAAAATCTGCAATTTTTTTTCCATTACTGTGAAGTATTAACTGTGACTTTCAAGCATTTTTAGGCCAAAATACAACCTGCTGGGGATTCCCATTAATGACCAGTTTA
>JAVTVY010039803.1:0-19022 GCA_036873755.1 Hanleya hanleyi | reverse complement strand
ATGAAGATGATGCCGCCAGTGACGTAGTGCATGAAGGATGGCCAACATTTCCAGGATATTGATGTGGAGACTGGATTCCTGCTGTGACCATCTTCCGGATACCTGTAGATCTTCCATATGAGCCCCCCATCCCGTCAGTGATGCGTCTGTGAAGAGGTGATGGGCTGGGCGAAATGGATGTAGCGATACTCCTGACATTACGTTGTAGCGGGACTGCCACCAATGGAGGTACTGTCGAAGATGATGTGGAACAGGTATTCGCGGATTGAAGCTGAGTGAGCGAAGATAAGGATGAAGATGAAACTGCAGTGGACGAAGATACAGTCTGCCGTGCCGTGTCAAGTCCTGGGCGGAGGTTAGAAGGCCTAGAAGAGCCTGCCACTGCTGTAACAACCGGAACGGAGATGATAAAAAGGCGTTGATTTGCAGCTGTATCTTGGTCCACCGATCCTCTGGAGGCAGGGCAATCGCTCTCTCCGTATCGAACATTGCTCCGATGTATTTCCGTTGTTGCGCTGGAGACAACTCCGACTTGTCTGGATGGGGTATGAATCCCAGTTGTCTGAGTACCTCTAGAGCAAAGCTTGTCTGGGAAGAGAGGACCGCCGGATTGGGTCCCCACAGTAGAATATCGTCTATGTAGGCCTCTATATTGACGCCCCGAAGATGGAGATATGTGACGACTGGGTTTGTGATTCTCGTGAAGCACCATGGGGCGACGGAGATACCGAAGGGGAGGACCTGCCATTCGAATCTTCGTTTGCCTACTGTGAATCGCAGATAACGCCGATGAGATGGGAATATGGGGACATGGAGGTAGGCGTCCTGCAGATCGATGGATGTCATCCATGTGCCCGGAAGTAGACGGGACCGAAGTGACGGGATAGTCGCCATCTTGAATTTCGGTGGTGGGGCTAGACAGTCTCTGTTGAGTCGACGCAAGTCTATTATCATGCGCAGCTGGCCCGAGTCCTTCTTCGGGATGACAAAAACGGGACTGTAAAAACCGGGTGAATTCTCGCTCGGAGGAAGTTCCCGTGCTGCGCCCTTGTCGATGAGTATTTGCACCGACGTCAACAAAGTCTGCAAATGTTCTGGCCGAACTGGGATCCGAGATGGCTTGGGATGAGCGATGAGACGAGGATAATGTTGAAACGTCAAACGGAAGCCGTCTCGAAGGGTACGTTTTACCCATGCGTCTGGTGAGATGAAGTCCCAGTTCTCCCAGAAAATTTGCAGGCGGCCGCCTACTACTGGGTGGTGAAATTGGTGAAATTGTGGAATGCTGTAAACGTTTAATGGGGAAATGATAGGATGATTTGGTGGACCATGAGCGAAGTCAATCCCGACGTTTTCCACCTCTTCCTTTGTTGGAGGACTGGTGTTGCTTGCCGAGGAACTTTGGTCGTCCTCCACCCTGTTGCTGGTTAAAGGGACGAAAATCTTCCTGATGATATTGCTGGAACTTCTGTCCCTTTTGCCACTTTGTAGGCTTTCCGAGCGAACCCTTGTGCTTGCCATACTGACGGTTGGAGCCACGCTTGCCGGATGAAGCCATACGAGAATATCTCTCCTCTCTCATGTCTGGTACGCACTGGCGGACCGCTCCGTTGAAGAGGGTTTCCGATGCCAACGGTTGTAGCATGAGCTGACGCTTCGCTGATTCAGGAACATCTGTTCTCGCCAGCTTCAGGTAGGTTGATCTTCGAGCATGGATTATGGATGAGTAAGAGAAGACCATATTTTCCATAATATGGGCATTAGCTCGGTCCAGAGACTCTGTGAAACCCTGCAGGAACTCGAGTTCACTAGATGATATTTGAACCGAATGATCTTTACCACGTCGCAGATCGATGTCGTTGAGCATCTTAGTAGACGCTGAAATGAGGCAATCTGCATATGAAGAAATTCTATGTTGGTTCAGTAAACTTTCCTCCACAACTCGGGCTTGGGTAACAGGAAAATCCAGTTGTGTGGGTTTATTATTCGTCAGAATGAGATCCAATTCCGCATCCGCTGGCGCCGACTTGGCGGGTAATATGGCCCGATGCATGGAATATGTCTTGTATTGACCCGGACGCTTCGGTAGAAGTGAGAAAGATCTTGTTCGTTGTTCATCCAACAAACTGAAGAGATGAGGAAACTGCGTTGAGGGCGGAAAGGATGTCGGAGATGATCCTACCGTATCCACGGGAATATCCTCTAAGTTCGCAGCGTAAGTCTGACGTTTCCGCTTCTTTTCTTTGTCTTTATTGGGATCAGGAAGTGGTAAATTCGGGAGTAATTGATAAACTGCCGCCATCTTGGATCGAAGTGTGAGTTTATCTCCCTTCCCAGTGTCAGACTCAGATGAAGCAGATCTTTTGTGACTGTCCGTCGAAGAGGCTGGTGATCTACTACGACGACGGCGGTCATCAAGACACTCTTCCGATGTAGGGGATTCATCATGAACCCTGTTCTGTTCCACGGGATCATAGGCTCGGTTTCTGGAACCTGATCTGGAGCGCCGGTGTCCTGAAGAACGGGAACGCGTGCGCCTACGTGGTCGTCTAGGATGGGGAGAGCGAGATCGACTGTGGTCGGAATTTTTCCGTCTCCTCTTCCGTTCCGGAGATTTGATTAAGGGCCTGACTTCTGCCTTGTCCTTGGACTGATTCTCTTTAATCCGATTCCGCTTTTGTGGCGAATCCGATTTTTTATCGTGCCCCGTCTTAGGAGATTGCTTCCGCTTCAATGGCTTGGAACGCTCCATAGCCCGGCCCCGATCTGAAGTCTCATGCCGTTTCCGTGGCTCAGTCGGTTTTTTAGAATGCTGAGATTCGGATTTATGGCTCTTATCCTTGTCCGTATCTCTGGGATTCCCATGTCGATGGTTGGAATCCGTCGGTAGTCTGGCTGATACGACCTGGTCCCAGAGTTGGTGAACATCAGGCGTCCGTTTCCGTTTCAGTGGTTCGGTCGATTTTTCCCTTTTCCGGGATTGTGAAATCTCCGTAGATACGGCCCGCTTGTCAGGTTTATCCGCAATTACGGGCATCGGTAAAGCTGTTAATTGAGTCAACTCCGGGTCCACGGCTCCGGGTGAATCAACATGCAAAATATACCCCATATCCTCATCTACGGGACTCATTGTGTGGACTGATTTCCTCTGAGAATGATGTTTTTTCTTCGGTTTCTTTCTCCGCTTAATGGGCGGGGTCGAATCCGGGACACTGGAGCTGACATCTGCCCGTTGATCGGCCCTAGTTTCACCATGGTCCGGACTCTCGGATGAAGAATGATTCACCTGCCCGGCCGCAAAACTTCCCGATGGTGTGGATTGATTTTTCCATCCGGAAGGCTGAATTCTCGGCGACGAGGCTGTACTATGTACATCGTCCGTGTTGACGGGTCCTTCTCTGTACTGGAGTGGAAGAATTCTCTTCACCACTGTACCGGGTCCCGGCTTGTCCACCGTGCCGACGGGAGCGGCCTTAGGTAAATCTTGGAGTTGTTGTATCTCAGCAATGACAGCTTGCAAGGAAGCAATACGCTGTTCTGGTGGTAACTTTTCTGCAGAAGACAAAGCCAGATCTTGCTTGAAAGCCATATACAAACTCCAGGTAGTCATATCCCATGTAATACACTCATTACAAGTCTGCCGTGGCGCACACAGCTGATTACGGCAAGTGATGCATTTAGAGTGAGGGTCTTTCTTTTTCACAAATTGACGGCATTTAGTACACCGCCGACCAGTAGAGGGGGTAGATACATTAGAAGCAGACATTATAGAATACTCCTAAGCTAAACTACGCGCAAAACTTTCACTAACAATACTATCAGTATATAAACTTAGCGAAACTCGTTGAGCTCTCCAAGGCACGTCTATCTCCTAGACGTGCAATAGGAAAAAGAGGAAGACGCATGCGCGGAAGCACGCCACCTAGCGGTCAGTCAAGGGAGTTAATTTCTATTGCAGAGGGGATCTCCAAAGGAGGAAAATGGCACTGATGTAATAAAAGTGAAGCTTTGAGAAGAAAACATACTTGTTGCGTTTGAGTGATCATTTGACAGACTGTCTTCCAAAACATCGATCAGGCACAACCACTGTCCATGAAATCGCTGCATTTGATAAAAATCTAGTCAGAGTGAGAAATATGATGATTGTTTGTAGATGGAAACTTAATAAACTTGATAAAAAAGATTTGTTGATAAAAAAAATAAAATAAACTGAACAAATATCAAAATGGCTTGCCATAATAATCAGACTTAAGTCCAAAAACCCTCTAACAAAACTTGCAGCTTGCCTTCCGACACAACTCATTGTGTTCAAACATTAATTTTGCTGCTGCTGTGTTTTATTTATTTATTTTTATTATTATTTTTTTTTGCAGTAACCTCAGAAAGAATCCGACTTCACGAAGTGGCCAGTCAAAATCCAAGTGCAGAGCTGGGCCCAGAGGAGTTCTTTGTGGTCCCTCATAAACGGATGATGAAGTTGTGCAGAAGGTTCTGGGGTCTCGAACCCAACGACTTTTGGCAAAACATCAGCGAGGATGCCCGATTAGAGTACGGACACATCGTGGAAGTGCGGAACCCTGAACTTAGCGATAAACCCTTCGACACCCTGACCGGCCCATTCAAATTAGTGGACACAAGGATTCTAACCAATCAGATCCCTTTGACACACCCGGAACCCACTGCCCTGTTGCGGTATCGCTCCGGACGCACAGGCAGACTGCTGACTCTGACCAAGCTGTTCAAAATTCCCGCAGAGCCGGCCAGATTGTCCATTCATCGAGGGAGCATCATCCCTGACACAAAGAACCTAGAGAAGAGGGCCAGATGGTATAAAAAGAAAGCTCACAAGAAAATTGTTGAAAGCAAGAAACCAGAACCCATCGAGGACGATGAAATCGGAGAACTGATTGCGATGGTAAGTATGAAATAACTTCCTGTCCCACTTTCGGCATCCACTAATTTGAGAGATATTATTTATTATCAGAATGTCAATTGGGAGTTTTTGAAAAAGGTGAGTGACTTGAGCATAACTGTAAATGTTTTATTATTGTATAAAAATGAATTTTTTATGTTCAAATTTATGACATCATCCTACATGGGATCATTCAAGTAATACATATGCAAAAAATTGGGATTTTTTGACCCCCCTCCCATGCGCAAAATTTAACCCAGCGTACATAAGAAAAAATCCAGATTTTTAGACCCCCTTTCCCCCCCCCCCTCACTGCGTGCGTAATACTTGAATGCCCCCTGTTGATTCAGTTTTCCTGTGATTGAATTCAGACTCATTTATCCATTGGTTGAATAAGGTATGAGGAGGACAATGTTATTTAATGTTTTAGCAGCATGGGCGTTCATGAGTCATATCCTGTTGCGAACAGGGAATATAGGCGAGTGCTGGCGAGGCAGGGGATTGAAATATTGATCACTGTCTACTGACAGTTTTGAGGTACTCATGCGCAATTGGCCCTTCAGCATGATATTCAGGTGACCTCAAAAACCCCCGCTGTCTCGCCATGTCCGTTTCAATTTCGAATTCAGGTCTTGCTTGAGATCACGATCTTCAGAGGGACTTCACTGACACTTCAACATGCCAATACATGGGTCCTCATTCCCATTGCAGATGAACTCCGTTCAGTCAAATTTTCAAAATAACAAAATGACAAAATAAATTTTCAATTATTTTCAACATTTTTCATTTTCCAACAGGCTGGAAATGCTGCATGTGGAACAGATGACAAAGACCACGCTGCTTCAAGTGAGTAATTCGTAAATGACCTAAATTGAAAATGGCAATGTATTGGTCCTTGAATACATGCATCCAGCTGGTGGTCTGAATTTCTGAAATAGGAGAGCCAGCTACCTCTGCTAGGAGATCAAACTTGGCAGATGCATCTATGCTTTCAATATTAGATGCGAACTAATCACACTGATTAAAATTACTGCTTGTATTCACAGAACTTGACCGGTCATCTAGAGTATGAGAAAACTCCATATAGAAACGGACCCGAAATGATGGTCACTTTTGGTCCAATCATAGCCCATTATGTCAATTTCGGTCCAATCATAGCCCATTATGTCAATTTTGGTCCAATCATAGCCCACTATTTGTTTCATTGAGCAATTTTCAGTCAACCAGATGTCTTTAAAGAACAGTCATTTCAAACAGCTGAAATAATCTGAATGCTTCCCAAAACAATCACTCTGCAAATCAGGTGAAGGTTGGGGCAACATAATGGGTCAACATGATGTCAACATTGGGCCAACGAAGTGTACTGTTCACTTCTTTCTTGAACGGTTGAACCGTACCCGCCACAACATTCCAATAGTTCTGTTAGAGCCCCTGAATCATTTTACGCCAGTGGATATGTTCAAAATATGTATGATTGTTGTCACGCCTTGTTTATAGAACTGGTGATCAAAGGGCACTACACAAATTGAACACAGCCATTGGACCCAATCACACTCTGGGTACTTCTTAGAATAATTTGAATCGTTGATTAAGAAATACGGGCAGGTACTTGTACATAATTCCGAACTTCTCAATGGAGTTTTGAAGAAACTATACAGTGCGTCACAGGATATGTAGCAGTATTAAAATATTTGATTGGTCAATTCAAATTTTCAAAAAGAAATCTGGCATTTTCATTGGCCTGTGGATAAAATTAGGAGACAATCCAGCCAATCATATAGTTTCCATATTGGTTCATTGCAGAGACTGCTGATGACATGGTGAACAGGTGGAAAGAGAGGGAGGAAGAGAAGAGATTGGTGGTCTATGAATCTAGCAGTGACAGTAGTGTGTAAGTATTGAAGGTTTGAAGAAACTGGTTTTCCCATCATAACCTTCAAGACTTTGTTTATAGTTCCACAGACCAGGGTTCGTACACCACCTTGAAAATGAAATTTAGAATCACGTAAAGTCCTTGAAACATAGAAAATTGTACTAAGGCCATAAAAAGTTAATTAATTGTTTCTCAAGTGGCGCCGCATCCTCGATTTCTCTCCCGCTGGGCACTTTTTTTTCACTTTTTGAAAAAAAATAAAAAAATCCGCCGCATCCCTGGCATACTGTCCGCTCCCATTCTTTTTATTGCATGTGTAAATGTGCTTGTAAACTGTGTTTATTCGTTGTAATGTCTATTCGTTTCCCAAAAATGGTGTTTTACTATGTTTGTGAAAAAGAAAAATGCTTTAATACGTACAGAGATGTCATCGCCATGATCGTATCGATCACAAAATAGTTTACAACCGGCAGTTGCGCGAACTCGTTCCAGTTTCAAACCAAACTGCGCATATACAAAAATCAGACCTGAATATAAGCGGAAGCGGATTGCCGTATGTTTTTATTATGTAAATTTCGCTTCTCCGTTATCGTAATTTTATAAATAGCGAATAGTATATTTATCATAACATTATTTATTAAAATCTTCGTCATAAATTGTGCACATTTCAACACGAAAGGCTGTAAATTAAAGAAATATTTTCATCCTAGTCTCCGGTTCCAGCGTCGGTTATGCTTTTCATTATGCTCTTTGCCTAGTTTAAACAATTCATCGGAAATGGGTCCAATGAAATGAAATTTGTGATTGTATTTTTACCGCATTTTTTATCCGTTTTCACAATGCTGGTTTCAGCATACATTGCTGAATGTCGAGAACGTGGGGCGGTTAACATGCTGAAGGACTGGACAATTATACAGGTTAGCCCAAGTGCCACCGTGATCGAGGTCCTGAACGAGGTGACCGGTATCACCCGATGCCCAGATTTCGACGACGCGATATCGTGTACAATTGGAAAATCTAAGCAGGACGGAGATTCCATCCCACTTCAGGCCACAATCGGAGAAGCAGTTGATTTTAAACATATATGGTCTTCCCGGCTTGTAAAAAAAAAAAAAAAAAAAGATAAAAAACCGCCCGCATCCTTCCTTGAAAAAAAAATTTAAAAAAAACCGCCCGCCCGCTCCTGAAAAAAAAAACCCCACTTGAGAAACAATTAACTTTTTATGGCCTTAAAGAGCTTTGAAAAAATGAGTTACTTTCATTTGTTGTCAATTCAGTTGTAAAGTTGAAACTCAAAGTTGTACTGTCTATTGCTGTCTGGTGGCAAAATTAACCCCATCATAGTGATATATTCTTCAATCATCCAAAAAGAATTTTGACAATGCATGAACAATACTCCTGATTTAACTGAAAAAAATCAGAAAACCTATCTGTATAGCTTCAGTGACACTGGAAGTAAAATGCCTTGAAAACAGGAACCATAACCTTATAAAGGCCTTGAAAATAGGAAGCTTCCGGGTGTACGAACCCCGACAGACTGCAGGGCATATACAGGACAAATTTCATTCCGTTAACGGTACCTAAATTCCAAAAACCCTCCAAATTACAGATTTTGTGTTTTAAAATATTGATTATTATTAATCAATTATTATAATTAATTAATATATCTACATTCTTTTGCAAGTTCAGGGGTTGAAAGTATTAAAACCTTTCTTGCATTTCTTTGTAATTTTTTGCATATTTGCTTTGTTATAATATCTTTTCAATTTTTTATCCTAAATTTGAAGGTGCTGTCAGTACCCAAATTTGAAACCTGTATCTTACTTTGATAAGGATTTTGAATGGTCAGTTTTACATGTAAACACAGTGTTCAAAACCTTTGCATTTCACCTTCCCAATCCAATAGTTATGTTCTCAGACCATGCAGACTGCACTGTTTCACCATGGTTAGGCAATGGGAAATGTTTCAACAGTGACAATACCACAAGTATCCCATATTTTCGTATGCAGGTTTTCAAAATAATGCAAAAACGACTTGCGAGTTATTGTCCCAAAGTTGAATAGGCACTTGCAAGCAAAAGACGTCACGGGTAAGTCCGTGAATCATATATTCCAATAATCGTTTCGTGGTTTCGTATCTTGTATGGCTGAAGATTTTAGATCTCAGGACATCCCAATTGATAATACACGAGTAAACTGTACTCAATTTACCTTGTTCTTGTTGAACTTCTCAAATGGTCTTTAAATTCAACACATTAAACATTTTCAGATCGATCAAAGATGATGTACACTCACAGACGGGATCGCTGGGTTCAGAGGACGATGACTCGGGTGTCAACGGCAGAAAAAGGTCCTGCTGGAAACGCTTTTGTTGCTGCTGTTGTGGCAAAAAGAAGGCAAGAAAGCCAGTTAAAGTACCAACACAAGTGGTCACGACATTATCAGAAGACGAAGCTTACCAGAGGCGAAAGTTCCTGGAAGAAAAGGCGTCTGAGAGACGGAAAACCATGAACGAAATCTGGCGGCCCAATGCCAGAAAGGTCATTCAGATGAGAACAGGCATCAGCGCATTTCAGACCGTCCTAAAGGAGAGGTGGGTTCCTGGAGTGACCCAGCCTCGGCATAACCCTAGATGAACAGGAACAAGGCATCAAAGTGGTGGTTAACTTATCTGCAGTGCCAGTCTCTAAATGCAGTGTAGTGCTGTAGATACGATAAGCTTCCAGGGGAAGCCGTGTACTTGGATCAACAAGCGAATCTACCAAGTACTGCATGCGCTCTTCAGGAAGATTTTAATACCACATGCAATTTACGCTGTAGAGGTTCCAGAGATACACAACAGCCAACGAAATCCATGTACTTGCTCAACAAGCAAAGTACTTCCGAAAGATTTTAAATCCCGAGGAACACTGCAGATGCTCTCAGAGATACAAACATCGAAGAGAGGTCCTGTGCCAGCGCTTTGAAGGTGAAAGCTTCACGATACATATAGCAGGAGGGGGTTCATCAATGGCAAAAGACTTCCGAGACGAGATGGGCGCAACTGAACACCATGCAGAGTTTGAATTGTCAGCTGTTAAACTAAGCACTCCTAGTATGAAAACAGCGACAACTACCGGCACATGTGGATCATGGACGGAATCCAGTTTCCAAGATTTTCTACCAAGGAGGGTAAAATTTCTCAACCTCCCAACACTGCTTCCTTTCAGTTTTTGCCAGTAGCTGCCATCTTTGTTTTCATCACAGTTACTCAAAAGAGATGGTGGAGGTCCGAGATTATTCCGAGTGCATCATTTCCGCCGCTTATTCAGAAAACAGCTCTTGCAGCGATGTGGGAACTGCATGTTGACACTGATATAGAACTGTTTGTAGCCTCATAAAACATGCCCCCATGCATTGATATTCCCCCCATCAATAATCAGTCAGGGGACACACTCGTTAGTGATCATTTATCATTTCATCAGGATCCTACGTTAAAATATTTTAAAAATATTTTATCGGCATGTATGCTTAAGTGATATTACTTTCCATGAATTGAATGAAAAAAATGTTTCCCTTCTTTGAAGATACATACTTTCACTTTTGATTTCCCTAAATATGTACAAAAAATCATCATTCTATTAACTTTACCTCTTCAATGCTCATCATACATTACAAAAAACTTTCTCATATTGTGTATATTCTTTTAACTACTCAAAGTTTTTTCTCCTTTTATTAAAATTGGTTGCACTCAATTTTTAAACCCTGTACATTGCACATGTTTTTGAAGGAAAACAAAATATTTTGAAAAAATCCATCATTCTATCATCCTTAAATTCATGTTTAATCATACATGTACGTTATGCAAATATGCGGGTGTGAAATGATGATCAAAATGGCATAAACTGTCAATTATACCCCTGTACTGCAAAAGGCATTTATAAGATTGTCATATTTGGCAATAGAGGGCATTTTTTTTGTTAACTTGTCAAAGTGAATACTTATAACCCTGCAAAGTTATTTATTTGTATCACTTGTACAAGTGTGTACCTTGACTGACAAGGCTTTGCAACTCTTAAATTTCCTCTTATTTCTCCGAGATAATGGAACATACGAGGTATCCTCTCATGAAGCTGCATCATGGATAGGATACCGATTGTTGGACAATTGCCTATGATGCATGAAGGTCCAATTTCAACTGAAAACACTACGCAGAGAGAAAATTAATTACAGTGTTGAAATAATTTACACACTACCATCAGAAATCTTCGTCACAGAATCATTTAATTGTTACAGGATACATGTATGTTCTATGCTAACATGCTGGTCATGAAAGTAGCACTTTAGGATTAAGGCCACACCTATTCTATTTTTTGTTTCACAGGCAAATTTCAATTGTTTTCAAGATTGAAGGTGAAACTATTTTGACATTATGGACGGGACCATACGAGTGGAAGCTCATCTACCTGCAGAAAGAAACGGACAAACTTCAAATGTCAAGTGTTACAGGGGTGTCATTTGAAGATGGTAGGAGTCCCTTTTTGGCTCCCTACTATGACCCAAACAACCAACAACTTTCTATGTAATTTCTATACTTGAAACACTAAATGTCATTTCTTGTGACTGCCTACTTCCATGCCTTCTACCTGCTACTTCAAAACTTATTGACATCCCTGTTCTATTTTTATTATCACCTTTAATCTTGAAAAAAAATAATATATATTTGCCCGTGAAATAAAACCATAAAATTGGTGTTGCCTAACAATAAATTACAACATGTAAATGTTTGATCAATTACATATACATAAATAACCTGTATTTTTATATGGAAACATTTATGTATATAAATACTATGTAAAATGTTCAGTATTTGACTTTACTTCTTTTTGAATTCCTTACGATATCAGTCATGACATGGTTCATTCTTGCACAATAGAGGAAATTTCTTTTCTGCAACAGAAGTTGGTTCATAAATAATATCAGAGGATGATGCCACAGCCAATTTAATACGCAGAAATTAGTCTTGCTATGAGTGGCAAAAAGATCTCGAGTTGTAAAAAGAGCTCACGGGGCTTCAAAATATGCCTAGTCACATTTGACCAGATTTTAATCTGTCTGGATGTAAATTTAAATTTTAGACTCTGGATCGTTTATGAACCCAACATTTAATGTACTGGAATACCCAAATTTTAGTCCTATCCTAAAACCAAGGATATCACATGAGAGAAGTTAATGAACAGCCAGACAGGAGTTCTGAGGTATACTTGAAATTTGGTCACAGCCCTGAACCGCAGTTTAAAGAGTGGACAAGATTATTTTTCAACTGTGTCTTGGTGTTCAGGCCACAGTGACCTTCAATGCTGTTCAACCCAAAAATGTATACGTTTCTTCATTGCCCAACGAATATGATATACTCACAGTTTGGTACCAATTAAATAACCTGGAACTGGAAATATTGCACACTGTCTACAGACGGACATGAAGAGCAAGATATCAAATGGATACAGACGGACATGAAGAGCAAGATATCAAATGGATACAGACGGACATGAAGAGCAAGATATCAAATGGATACAGACGGACATGAAGAGCAAGATATCAAATGGATACAGACGGACATGAAGAGCAAGATATCAAATGGATACAGACGGACATGAAGAGCAAGATATCAAATGGATACAGACGGACATGAAGAGCAAGATATCAAATGGATACAGACGGACATGAAGAGCAAGATATCAAATGGATACAGACGGACACATCAAAATCAATAGGCTTCTTCTTTGCCATGAATTTGAGATGTAGGTTACAAAAAAACGTGATGACGTCCCTGAACTAATCTTATCTGAGAACGATTTTAAATCATTTCCTATTTATTCCTGAGTAAAGACTTTCCTCCCCAATTCCTTCTCCCAACATGGTTGTTTTCAAATACACATTGAACTGTTTGTCGGCCTTTGGTCAAATTAATTCCACATGTTTCTTTGGCTATATTTTATATGACAGAAGTCAAGAAAAATGGTTGCATATGGTCCTAAATGTAAAAAGTTGTGGACATCTTCGTGTGTGATAATACTAGAGTCTTGATCTTGTTGCAGAATGAGATTATTGCCATACCGAAGGAATGTACTGGTATATATATTCATTGAACTTCAAATTGAAGTTGTTTAAAAATTCACCTGGACCTCGTCTGTGCTTTCAGTCACCAGTGCTGACTAACAATTTCGTTATTCACGAGCAAGTTATCAGAGACGATGACGTGCAGGCTGCATACTACAAGATATAGGGCTTTAGAAGCACAGGGTAATAATACTGACAAGTTCCTGTCAATTTAAAGGTTAATACAGTCAGTACTATCAAAGATTCAATTTGACAACATCTTTGGAGACAAACTGGTGATCACAAGCTGGACAATTGCTAGAAAGTCCACTGTGCTGAGCTTTGGGTAGGGATAACAGACATTTCTTACAGACGCAGTGCCCACACGGCAAACTGTACAAGCTATGACCATGTCCAGCATGATCATCACTGGAACATTTAGCACACTTTGGCTTGGGAGTGGGATGACGAGCGAATATGCTACCCTGGTTAACATCCCAGGATGATCCCTCGAACTTTAGGCCACTCGAAGAATTATGTCTGGAACTCTGATAGGACGGTAAACTACCCAGTGTGGCGAGTAAGGCTGCATCGAGACTCTGTGATAGCTGTTTTTCGTGGGAGTGTGGTCTTGTAGTCCAGCAATCCGCGATCTCGATTTTGGCAGATTTCACAATTGTAGCGTATGAATCACTTGTTTCTATTTCGAATGCACGTTTTCTTTTTGAATTCAAGATTTCAGATTTTGTAGCACTGCCGTCTTCTCCATGCACATACATTTCTGGGCTAATATGGTCTGGCCTTCTTGGCGTTCCTTTCATGGAATGTGAAGGTGTTGACGTTGTTGAGCTGGGGTGACTGGTAGGAACAGAGTGGCGGACTGTTGATGATATAGCACTAAAATGTTGATTGTGCAGGTCACTCGCTCTACCAACAGTCCTTGGGGTGCTTTTCAATGCCTCACTGTGACTCAGTAAAAACTGATCGATTCTAAGTTTAAGCGAAACATTGGGAACTGGTTTTCGGATGTTATCGAAAGCTAAACCGGTGAAAGGGTCGGATGGTGGTCGACCCCAAGCAGATTCTGCATTGATATGTTTATCGAGCGTCAACTGATCTATCGTTTTACCAGAGGGTAGAGTTAGTGGCAAAGCCATAATTTCACAAGTTATTGGGTCCTCAAAGTCTTCTGGAATATTTAGCTCGACTTCTTGCAAGATTTGTTTTCTAAGTGTTCCAATATCACTTGCAGGAGTAAATTTATGAGGTGTTGGTCGTGCCTCAGTTTCCTCGCTCTGAAAGACTGCAGGGATAGAACGGAATGGTATTGCGGCATGAAATGCAGCCTTGTACAAGTTTAGAATCTTATGCTGTACCTCCTTGGGACAAGACACTGCGGGCTGACCCCAGATTTCTAGTCGCCTCAGAGCTGGAGAGCTTCGATCTACAGTCCTTACAATGCGAATTGTCACAGCACTAGCAGCAGACAGGGAGGTAACTCTGTGATGTCTCAAAGTGGCTCGATAAACAGCCTCGTCATTGTCACCCGTACTAAATTCACAGAAAGGTCGCCTTGGTTTGTGGGACGAATTTTCAAAACACACTGATCCAGGATCTTTGAGGAACAATTTCCCAACTGGAACAAAAACTGATTCAGAGTTAGTTATGTTGGTAAAAGATTCATTCTTTTTCTCATTGCTTTTCTCATTTGTGTTATCACACCTGAGAAGTCTGGACTGCTTCGTCGTGTTAGAGGCGGTGAAGATTTCAAACCCGCTGGATTTCTGTCTGCCTATGATGGGGTCCAAAACTATCCGCCCGATGTCCACCTTACAAGGGAACTCCACAGTGATTGATACTGGAGGTACGATGAATCGCTCTGCGCGGAAACCTCTCTGTCTGACGAACACTTTATCCGAGATGAGATTCTCAACATCATAATCGTCGGCGGAAACTTTATCACACTTGATCGACGGATGTAGACAGTGATGGCAGAAGTTGATCATTGTATAGACCTGAAATGACAGAAATAAAATCTTGAATAAAATGCCGGTAAATACGATCTAACTCACAGATATACATAAACCAAATAACATAGGCAGGCCTTGCCATTTGAAGAGAGTGATCACACTCCATCACTACAATTCTCCTACCCTATTTCTTCTAATTTTTCAAACAGCATTTTTAGACGGCATTTTAGCAAAAAAAAAAAAATTCTTTATGTCAACTGAGGCTAATTACTTTGGCAGGGATAACTTATTTATCCCAAGAACTCAAAAGATAGCTAATGAAATTTGTAGAATGTTAGCAGAATTTCTCACTGTAGATGCCTGAAGCTAACTTTTGTTGTCTGAACAATTAGAAGAAACAGAGTAATTCTGGTTTCTGGTCTTAATTCCGAACACTCAAGTAGAACCAGTCCTTGACTTTTGGCTGAATATTCCTGAAACTTTGTACATGTACGTTCATTTAAATAATTAATAAATAAGCACCCCAAAACTTACGGGAGAGAGCTACACGATTATTTCTACTTGTCTTCGCCGAAGATATGAACACCAGGTTATATGAACACCATATGAACATAACTGGTCTTATATAGCCAATTCATACTTCAGCACCATACAGTATCAGTCCCCTCAATCAGCCACAGCAAACAGAACTGCTGAAGGCCATGGAGTTTATAATAATTTTAATAAACTCCATATGAAAGCCAATGCCATAGGAAAAGTAACCTTGCCTTGGCAGTTTTTAATAATATGTTAAATGGGGAATATTTCAATGCCACAAGAATTTTTGCTCAAGCGGGAATCCCAATTTGGTCCCCTAATTGTGGGGGTTGCAGTATAGATAAACTATTATACCTCAGTGAGGTACCGGTAGGTGGAAGTAATCTGCCGTAGTTTTGACGTGCTGAGGTTCAAATACCGGTCCACGTTTTACATAAGGCATAGCAAGTGGTTTTTAAATGAAGTGTTTACATGTAAACAAATTAAAGCAATATTAAGTTCCCCACATGATATAAGAGAGCATATGGCAGATTCCACGATAACCTAGTCCACTAACACACATTTCCGTCAATCATTGACGGAACATGACATTTGCAACACCTATAAATTCAAAAATATCGTTAACAAACAATGTGCCCTGTACCTTACTATCTTAAACATGTCAATGAATTGCATAAGATGAAAATAAACAGGTACCCCTATGAATTCTATGTACAGTTTTCAATTTAGCGGGACAAAACAAAAATGACATCTGCAACATTTGTGTTGCTTTTGTCATTTTTCCGTCAAAATCTATTTTGTATATGTACAAGAAATTTCTTGTAAGACAAGCACTTGCATATGCTCAGTGCAATTAGGCCAATTATATTGATGTATCTGTGCCCTTGTCAGTGTGTGACATCACCCATGCTGTAATACAGGGTCTTTTCAAAATTTTGCTAATGTCATTTCCGTCACGGGAGTTGGACGGAAATGACATTAGCAACGTTTTTTAAACGCTCATATTATCCAAGTATTGGTATTTAACACACTGGCAATGGTACATATATCTTAATAAGGTCAAGCTACATGTAGTATCAATGTAAATCTTTTTTTGAATAATTTAGTTGACATTTGATTTGTGGTGATTACTGTAAAAAAAGTATGACGGAAATATGACATTAGCACAAGTGACATTAGCAACATTTACATTTCTGTCTCTCTATTATACTGCAGATAAGAAATATACCTGGTAAGGCTGTCTCTCTACAGGATAAAACGGTTAGACAACCTTGGTGGGTTTAGCAAACATGTAAATGACAAGGAGTTAGTTTTTTAGTATTTTTAACGTTGCTAATGTCATTTTTCGGTTGGACGGAGAATTTGACGGAAAAGTGGACTAGGTTATCGTGGAATCCGCCATATAACTTTTCATCGCTGAATTTATGGAGGAGTCGACGGTATATGAAAT
Organism: Hanleya hanleyi; assembly: GCA_036873755.1. Taxonomy (NCBI): domain Eukaryota; kingdom Metazoa; phylum Mollusca; class Polyplacophora; order Lepidopleurida; family Hanleyidae; genus Hanleya; species Hanleya hanleyi. The sequence goes on along the minus strand of JAVTVY010039803.1, from coordinate 2,202 downwards.
TATGACTAGATTCTGTCAGGCGATGGTTATGTTTTAAGCTGAAATGGTGTAATATTTCCAATGTTTTCCCCAATTTCGGCTATGAGTTGAATAATTCTGATATTGGATTTATGAAGCAGAATGTGAAACAAAATATGTATTTTTCATCTCTGAAAATGTTCAATGTGTTGATTGCTAAGATGAAAAAAAGGGGTCATTGTTATGAGGGATGACTACATGTGCTGATTGGTCCAGACCTCAAAACATATATAGAGATTATCACACGATAATCTTCAATTGTTTTGTTATGAAAAATTTGAAAATCAATTTTCCTATTTCTAAGCTTAAACTTACCTTCACATACTTTTGCTATCGTGTTCTTACGCGATTGCCTAATTGTAACATATTACCACAGAATAAAAATAGTCCCTGTACTGCCCCAATGCCCATGCGCGAGTACCCAGATCCCATGTGACCGACCACGTCACTTCCTTCTTCCCATTCAACGCAGTGTGAATAACCCATCAGCGGGGAGGCTGGGCGGGCCATCACAGTATGTGAAGGTAAGTTTAAGCTTAGAAATAGGAAAATTGATTTTCAAATTTTTCATATTTCTTGCGCTGTTAAACTTACCTTCACATACTTTTGCTAGAATACCATAGCAGGACGGAGGGAATGAGTGGTCGGAAACAAAGGAACCCAAGCAGAAGCGAAGGGAGTACAGGAGTCAGCGAAGTAATCAAAGACCATAAATGTATAAAAATGACGATATGGTCCTTGATATACTCATCCGGCCTATAGAAACTACAGGCCCAGTGAATAAAGCTGACATACACTAGACCCAAAATACCCGCCCCCCCCCTCTTTTTAGTAAAATATGGGGAGAGCAAGTAACTTACCAAATTTAAAACCTGGTAAAAACACTAGGGGTCTAGTGCTTGGTAGACGGGTCTGCAACGGACTGGGCAGCCACCAGGGGGCCCAGAGAGTAGATGTCCCGTCTTTGCAGCGTCATATCCCGGAGGTAGTGGGACACAAAGGTCATGTGACTCCTCCAGTGGCAGGCCCTCATAATATCAGATACCGATCTATTGGTCCATAGAGGCCAGGAAGCCGCCAAAGCCCTGACCTCATGAGCGGAGACCTTGGTTAAATTAGTTAACTCAGAAGGAATGTCCGAATAGGAAAACCGAATAGTCTTTGAAAGCCAGGAAGATATAGTGTTCTTAGAAATCTCCTGCTTTGATGAGGGCCCAAACGGGATAAATAGCCACACCCGCCCTGCTCTCTGCTGTTCAACGCGTGCCAAGTAACAAGAGAGAGCTCTGACGGGGCACATGACTCTGTCATCGTCAACAGCTGCAGATAAGATGTTGGACAGAGCCGGGATGACGAACTCCCTCGGAAGATTGTCATAGAGAGATTGATTCTTAGCGACAAACTCCGGGAGAGTGGATAACGCCACCCAGGTCCACTGAGGATTATATCTTAAAGACCTGAAGTCCAAGGCATGGATTTCTGATACGCGGGCGGCAGAGGCAAAGGCAATCAGAAATACGGTCTTGTAAGACAGAAACTTCAACTCACAGGTGCCGATGGGTTCGAAAGGCGGCTCAGAAAGCCGTCTCAGAACCAGAGCCAAATCCCATTTAGGAAGCTGCGGCGTCGGAGTAGGCCTCTCCACCCGAAAGGAACGAAGAAGGGCAGAGGTTGACGTCGAGCGATGGGTTGACACCCGTGGTCAGCAGAAGCACCCTCGAAATAGCGGACCGATAACCGTCGACCGTGGCTGGAACAAGCTGTCTGTCATGAAACAGATACAAAAGGAAGTCCGCTACCTGTTGAACAGTGGCAGAGGTTGGAACGATTCCGCGACTAGAACACCAGGCAGCGAAGATCTTCCACTTGTTCTGGTAAACCGCAGTCGTTGATGCTCTGGTGGACCGGACCATCCTTTCGGATGCTTCGACAGAAAATCCAGTCTTAGCGAGGTGATGCTGGAGCACTTGAACGCGGTCAGATGAAAAAGACCGGGATTCGAGTGGTAAAGACTGGATCTCGGCTGGCGAAGCAGGTTCCACCAGAGCGGCAGAAGACGAGGCACGTCTATCAGAAGATCCATGAGGTCTGCAAACCATGGGCGAGAGGGCCACCACGGAGCCACAAGGTAGACCACGCACGGGTGTGCTCGGATCTTCCGGAGGACTTGTGACAAGATTGCTG
>JAVTVY010039802.1:0-18418 GCA_036873755.1 Hanleya hanleyi | reverse complement strand
CCACTTCAGTAGGAAGTTGTCGCCAAAACCGTAGAGACGGGACATGAATCAAACGCTGATGCCGTCTTAACTGACTGCGTCGTTTGAAGAGTTGACCACAATCCTTACATTGTTCCGTCGCGCCCTCGTGGAATGAGCGTTCGTGGCGCAGTAAATGATCCTCCCGATTAAATGACCGTGCGCAGGTTATACAAGTATACCGTGCATCATTGTGGGTGGAGGCCTCGTGGCGTCGTAAATTATCTAGACGAGTAAACTGCTTCTGGCAAGTTGTGCAAGTGAACATCTTGGTGGTTGACAGAGTGTCTGATGAAACGGCAAGGCCGCTTCCCTTTTATAGCACGCTAGCTGGTGATCTATTTTTAGCACACTCAGTCGAAAGTCCGAAAAGACACGGACGTACCCGAAAAGACACGAAGGTGAACGACATTGAATCCCCACAGACAGGTTAGTACATGCATTCCTAATGTGTGACATGGTCTATAAAACACGTCCCTCTGGATCCCACACCTTCATTTCTACGGTTGCAGAGCCATGACGGAGATCCAGCCCTATGCGACTCGCATTTTACAGCATGCCGCCGTGGTTAATTCACTCACGGGTCACCGAGCAGTGGTCCGGTCCATGTTTGCAGATGGCGACAACAACGAGGGGCGACGCCAGATCCTGAACGAGTTCACAGAAGCGGTGCTCGACAGAGTGCACTCGATGGAGAGGTGTGCCATCACTCACCACTACTGGACTATGACGGCATCCTTGATGCTCGGGCTATGGACCACGAGCGCTCACGCCGGAACCAGCGACGGCTGGTTGGCCTAGTCATGGTCTGTGCCCTATTGACCCTGGCGCTGTGGCATTGACAGTGGGACCTGACTATAAATACGAGGGTCAGGCACAGTGTGTGTCATTCACCGTTCGACATTGGATCAAGCATGTCACCAGTTCTACGAGCCATCCTTCCCCTTACACCCCGGGTGGGGTTACACGTCTATGAAGATAAAGTCACCCTCGTGGAAGACCGTGGAGATGTTTGCTGGTCGCCCGCTGAGACCGTATCGAATACGGTTACGCTACACCGTGACGGCTGGACCAAATTTAAACGGGTGTTGAGCGGCGAGCTCGATGGACACCTCATCCACATAGACAATGCCATCTACGTATACCGTGGACCCTTCTTCCCACGCCTGGGCCGCTACCAAGACCCTACGCGAAGCTTCACCCTAGACCCCGATCTGTGGATAGCCTTCGAGAAAGTGGTGCCTATCGTGGACCAGCTGTTTACACCGGACGAGCGGTCATCAGACGAGTTGGAGTGGGCTCGTGCCCTGAGAGAAGCAGCGGCAGAACCCAATGAACAAATGTCTAGCCATGAACCAGACGACGATGCCATTGATTACCCGGCTAGACTCAGTCAGCCCAGTGACATGACCACCTGATCCTTTGATCTCACGGGGTTCTCCCTATAAATACGAGAGACAGTCAAATCTGGTACCATTCACGTACTGACCATGACGGAGCATATAATACTGGCGTATCTCAGCTTAACCCCCGAGGTGTTCCTGCACGTGTATGCGGATAAGGTCGATATCATGCAGGAGGTGGGAGACATCTGTGATGCGGACCCTACACAACCGTGTCCGGCCCACATTCGTCTGTCCCGGGAGGGCTGGACCAAATTCAAACGGGTGTTGTCTGGTGAACTGGACGGCGACCTCATCCACTTGTGTCACGATTTGTACATCCGGCGCGGCCCTTTCTTTGCTCAATTGGCTCGGCTAGGTGGAGGTACAGTGCATTTTACCCTTCACCCTGATCTATGGTCTGCATTGGAAGATGCCGTGGTAGATGTGGATCAAGTGCTTATCAAGCGGTCATCAGACGAGTTGGACTGGTCATTTACCATGGACACTGTGGAAGCCAACGAAGAAAATCAGAAAGAAACTCCGGCCCAAGATATACCCGTTATAAATAAACGATAGAGCCAGGGTCCATCATCATTTGTCACCATGAAGCGCTGGGAGAAGGTGTTGGATAACTTATACTACAGTCCCGACAGTCCGGCGGCCTATAGTGCATTGTCGGCTCTCTATCGAGCGGCCAAACCCCAGGGGATACAACGTGCCCAAGTCCGAGATTGGTTAAGAAAACAAGACACCTATACCTTACATCGATCTGTCCGTCGCCATTTTCTACGGAACCGGGTCATCGTGGGAGGAATAGATACCCAGTGGCAAGCGGATTTGGTCGATATGAGCGCCTTTGCCAAACACAACGATGGGAATCGGTATATCTTGACGTGCATCGATATCCTATCCAAGTATGCGTGGGTGGTACCCATCCGGACGAAAACGGGGGCGAATCTCATAGCGGCGTTCAAAGATATCTTCAAGACCGGGCGCAAACCTTTGTATTTGCAAACCGACGAAGGCACGGAATTCCTCAACAGACCGTTCCAACAGTTTCTGAAAGCCCAGAAGGTGTTTTTCTTCCATACGTACAACGAGACCAAGGCTTCCGTGGTGGAAAGGTTCAACAGGACATTCAAAGGCCGCATGTATAAATATTTCACCTATAAGAATACAAGGCGGTACATCGATGTTCTCCCGAAACTTGTGCGTGGTTACAATCGAGCCTATCATCGGAGTATAGAGAGAGCCCCCATTACCGTGACCCAACGCAATGAAGCCCAAATCCGGCGTGTCTTGTACCCCAGCCAATCGCAGCGAACGCCGAAGGCGGTGTACAAGGTCGGGGACCCTGTACGGATCAGTAAAGTCAAGGGCAAGTTCGAGAAAAGTTACTTGCCCAACTGGAGCGATGAGCACTTCCTGATTAAACGGCGCCTACCCCAACAGCAGCGAGTCTATGAACTGGAAGATCTTCAAGGGGAACCGTTGCTAGGGACGTTTTACGAGATGGAATTACAGCCTGTCGTAAAAACACAGCAAGACTACTACACGGTGGAGCAGATTTTGAAAACGGAACGTCGACGTGGCAAACTGTTTCATTTCGTCAAATGGCAAGGCTGGCCGAGTTCCTTCAATTCCTGGGTCGCTGCCAACCAGGTGAAACGACTATAAAGCCAGACACCACTACCGTCATCCTTCATTCCACGTTCGACCACGGTGCTATGGACAAACAGCAGCTGCGTCTGAACGCAGGGTCTCCCAAAACGCGCAAAGCGCAAGTGGGCTTTGTGGTGATACTGCTAACCCTGCTGAGTGTGTTGTACGGAGGTGTGTTTTACGACGTAGCCTATGTCAGCACGCTACTTAACCAACTGAGAAAACCAGCCATCAGTGAAACCAGTCTACAGATAGCACCAGTCAACCCCGTATCGAGCCCAGTCACCACCACACCCCGTGTACAAGCCACGTCGAGCTCCACACCAAGCTCAACATCTACACCAAGTACACCCAGTACGTCTGAAGACCCACCGGATTTCATCCCTCACAGTGAACAGACAACGACGACCGACGTTGTACCCACCACTATCATCACTCGCAGTGAACAGACAACAACGACCGACGTTGTACCCGCCACTCCAGTTCACTCGTACGAAATTTACAAGAGCGGGTTACCACGACAACGGATACACCTCGAACCGTGGACCCTCGGTGGCAGCATCCCTTCACTTGTCTCATCGCAGGACCGACGGGATCCGCCAAAACGCACTTCGTCCGGAAGCTCCTTCAACACGCCGACAGCATGATCACCCCACCCATTGCCCGAGTCGTTTGGTGTTATGGAGAATGGCAGGAAGCGTATGCAGCAATGCCCCACATCACGTTCGTGGAAGGCCTACCCAACCTGGCCGATTTGGAACCGGACACCTTGGTGGTTCTGGATGATCTCATGGCGGAGACGGATGCGCGGGTCACCCAACTCTTTACCAAAGGCAGACACCATCGACGGCTCAGCATCATCTACATTGTGCAGAATCTGTTCAGTAAAAACAAAGAACATCGGAACATCAGCTTAAATGCCCACTACCTGGTGGTCTTCAAAAACCCGAGAGATACCACTCAACTGCTGCACCTGGCGAGACAGATATATCCTGGCCGCACACCGTTTGCGTTGGAAGCCTTTAAAGATGCCACAACCCCTCAGCACGGGTATATGCTCTTCGACCTCAAGCAAGCCACCCCTGACCACCTTCGACTACGGACCGGCATCTTTCTCGGAGAGACCCACCACGTGTACATACAAAGATAATGTAAACACATCCACAATGGCGCCCCCAGCTGGAGTGTGTGTTTGATGATGGGGATAATAAAAAGAATGAATACCACAGCATGGTTGACTTTGTCTCTGAGGTAGATAAAAAGAGCAGAGTTGTGGGTTCTAGCATTAGTTGTACATGATGTCTGCGCGAGTACGGAAGCACGCTCCCACGCTCCGTGTATTGAAGACGGCCCCACACGAGTTAGTTCGAAACATTGTACGCGGTGCGGACCCTGACCTTGTACCCTGTCTGTGCGAGATCGGGTACAACCTGCTAAAAGGCAACGTACCACTGACTCCGGCTCAGAAGACCAAGTTGGCCAAGCATAAGACAGATCTCCGAACCCTAGTCCAGAAGCGGGTCCCACAAACACAAAAGAAAAAGGTGTTACAGAAAGGCGGCTTTCTCGGGGCCATCTTAGCACCGTTGGCCGCTTCCGTGTTGGGTCCAGTATTGGGTGGACTCTTCGGCCGACAATGAACCACACGAAAAAAATGGTCCTCGTCGAACCACGGTTCCTTCAAAACCTCCAATCGCCCTACCCTGTCCGACCTACGGTGAAGACCATAAACACCCTCGATGGAGAGATGCAACAGATCTTACACAGACCGGGGTTAAGCGACAGTGAGAAAGTACAACGGTACAATGAGACGCTTCAACGGTACATGACGTTCATGGACCAATACAAAACCCTCTCTACCCCACCACCACCACCACCACGTGACACACCGCCGACCTCAGCACTGCTCCAACAGCCGCCATTACCAGGGGTAGCCCCCACAGCCCCACAGTGGGTGAAAGACGAAGTCCTGAAGAGTGTACCTGCATCGTTCAAGAAACAAGCTGGCCTGGTATTACAACGGATGAAACAGAATCCTAACATGACTTGGAATGATAAAGGCGAACTAGTGGTACAGAATCAGGTGATCCCCGGCACCCACATGACGGATTTAGTGAATGACCTGATGCGTAAACGCAGATCGCACACGGATCCTCGAGGATGGGAGGTCTTCGCTCAAGGCTTGAAAGACATGCATGTACCACAGGAATTGGTGGGGAACCCCCACCGCTGGGCCTTTATGCAGCGTGACTCACCGACTCGTGCACCACCACTGTCACCACAACCTTGTGAATCCGACTGGGAACCGGAGTCACCCCCAAAACTCCACCACCACAACGGGCACCTTCTTTTCAAACCTTTAAAAAACCACCCTCGATCAGGACACCCCACATCTCCACAGCCGTGACACGTAGCAAGTCAACGCGACGAACACGACGCCGAACACAACCGCCCAAGGCCTGGAACACCTATTAAAACCAACAGCAGCAGCAGGACAGCTCAGTCGCCATGTTTTACCTCACCCTACCCAGTAACAGTTCGCTGGATGAGTTTCCTGACAACACCGTGGCCAAGTACGTGACCCAGTTACCGCAACCGTTGCATTTACCTGGACGATGGGAATGTGGCCTCGTGGATATCCAATACCCTTACTCGTGGTACAACGTGAGAGCCAATGAAGTGTGGTACGAGGTGACCTACGAAGGAAAAGACACCCGACTCACCCTCCTCGAAGGCCAATACGATACTCCCAAGGAGTTCATGGGTGGGCTGTCAAGACTGTTGCATTATAAGGCTCTACGGGAGGTCACGAATACTTCAAAACGCATCAAATACTTTCCCTTCAAGAATCACGTGGACTTCGATTACAACGCACACAACGACAAGGCACAGCTTATCGTCCCCGCCAACGCGAGTGTCGTACTGAGTCCTATCCTACAGCAAATGCTGGGTTTCGATATACGGACGTTCGCTGGTCCCACCGCCCACCAAGGCGAGATCCCGATGGATATGAAGTCGGGTATGTACGGACTCTACGTCTACTCGGACGTGGTGGACAACCACATCGTGGGCGATATCAACACACCTCTGTTACGGGTGGTGCCCATTAAAAGTTGTATGGAGATCAAGTCACCCACAGTTTCACCCACATGCTCTACCTGCCCGTACGACAAACCCACATCAACACGATCACGGTGGATACCGCGCATGCGCAGAATGGTGACAACGCCCGAGCCGCTAGTCCAGTCAGATGCCCCTTCACATAGGCTTCACATGGATACCTCATACAACTAAATCGGCCCATTAGGGACTCCCCTCGATCCCAAAACGTCTATTTCCATACCCTTTGGTCACCGCGCATGCGCAGAATGGTGACAACGCCCGAGCCCCTAGTCCAGTCAGATGCCCCTTCACGAATGCTTCACATGGATACCTCATATGACCCCACTGGACCATTTGTGGCTCCCCTAGCTCCAAAACGTCTATTTTCATACCCTTTGGCCACCGCGCATGCGCAGAATGCCGATATTTCAATCCCACACCCAGCCCATCGGTTGCCCCTTCACGAATGCTTCACTTTGATACCTCACTCGACCCAATCGGACCATTTTATCTAGGGACTACTTTTTCTCCGCGGAAGCTTTTTCCCGCGACCGCATCACCGCGGAAGAATACATTCCCTGCAACAATTGGAACTCTCCTGTGTTGGAGGTAGCTTTTTGGTCATTCTGCCGGAACTATAGGGTGCATTCCACACCTAAATGATGTGCGGTTAAAAATAGACATGGGTTCGGGTCTTCGGCCTTAAATATATGTGAAATCTTTAAGAAAACCCCTGTAAAAGTATATATTTTCCGAATGGGCACACTCATGCCATTATTCCAGGAGGCAAGTGAGCTATTGAAATTGAAAATGAAAGACGCGCAATCCTCCTTAAACCTTCTTCAACTTTTCTAAAAAACTCCTTAAAATATATGAAAATGTGTCAAATTCTACCCGCAACCCAGAGAAAACGTATGAAATGATTTTCTTATTATGTATGTTAAAGTGTTTCCCGTCCAAAGGACAATTTAAAATGGCGAAAAAAACAGGGGGTCGACCTACTCGTTTTTTGTAACATTTTATCGCCATAAAGGAATCATCATTTTCGTTTCCCGAAAAAGTGAGGATTTTGGCCTGCCTGATATTCAATTCCAGAAACGATTAGCTCCGTAGTGGCGCGTAGTTGAGACCAGCAAGCAAATGTTATGTCCTCGTTTGAAGAAATGGTTACGTCCAGCAGGGTGATACTATAGATATCAGTTAGTAGAAAGGGAAGAAGAATTACCATGCTGTCAAAAACAGGCGACCTTCCTTATTATGAAATTAGGGAGGGGCCATTTGTACGAAACCGTGGCCCTAGTGTGGAGTGCACCCTTAAGGCTAGGGTGTTTTCTCAAAATTTCTGTTCTCAAGGCTATGTCAATCTGGGAGTGTTTGCGAGTTTCTTGGTATGCGACACTTGCTTGTAGTATGCAGTTTTATCGCATATCCCGTCAATCACTTTCCCCCTACCCCATCTTTGTTTTTGCGACTTTTGCTGAAAAATCGCGAGTTTCAGCGCTCAATAAGAATATCATAGCATTATGCTTTGGCCGTGAAAATGAAACCCATGAACAAAGATCGGGAGCTTTGACCAGCTTTCGAATGAGGCATGAGAAGCAAAATAAACGCATAAATAGCTGAAATTCGAGCCAAATTGTCAATAATTTTTCATTCCGACTTTTTCAAAAAATTGGGGGGTGGGAGTACAAACTTCGAGATAAAAGGGACAAAACCCGAATAATACGCTCTCATTCACTTTAGATCAGGGTGCTGGTGTGATCGGTATTGAAAATTAATCACTTTGACATTCACATTGACAATAATTGGGACATACAGGTCACTAAGCTAACATATGTGCCTAACCAAGGGGAGGTAATTCTGTATAGGTCCAAATAGCATATATGCAAGGACAATGATATCATACCATGTAGTATGCATAAAATGGAAACATTTCTGACTAAGATAAATGTACTTTACTATCCCGTTCCATATCAAGTCATTACAAGGTCCGAATAAGCGCTTTTAACGAATGTAGTGTAGGAGATCATACAATATTTGGCCTACTCGTGTATTATGACCGTGCAATGAAGCCTACATTAAGGGTGCATTCCACACCTAAATGATGTGCGGTTAAAAATAGACATGGGTTCGGGTCTTCGGCCTTAAATATATGTGAAATCTTTAAGAAAACCCCTGTAAAAGTATATATTTTTCGAATGGGCACACTCATGCCATTATTCCAGGAGGCAAGTGAGCTATTGAAATTGAAAATGAAAGACGTGCAATCCTTCTTAAACCTTCTTCAACTTTTCTGAAAAACTCCTTAAAATATATGAAAATGTGTCAAATTCTACCCGCAACCCAGAGAAAACGTATGAAATGATTTTCTTTTTATGTATGTTAAAGTGTTTCCCGTCCAAAGGACAATTTAAAATGGCGAAAAAAACAGGGGGTCGACCTACTCGTTTTTTGTAACATTTTATCGCCGTAAAGGAATCATCATTTTCGTTTCCCGAAAAAGTGAGGATTTTGGCCTGCCTGATATTCAATTCCAGAAACGATTAGCTCCGTAGTGGCGCGTAGTTGAGACCAGAAAGCAAATGTTATATCCTCGTTTGAAGAAATGGTTACGTCCAGCAGGGTGATACTATAGATATCAGTTAGTAGAAAGGGAAGAAGAATTACCATGCTGTCAAAAACAGGCGACCTTCCCTATTATGAAATTAGGGAGGGGCCATTTGTACGAAACCGTGGCCCTAGTGTGGAGTGCACCCATAGTGCACTTGACCTCTCCGCCTCGTTTCCGCCCCAAATGACCTCTACATCCGGGTGAAAGTTAACTCAATTTAGCCTTTCACTACTACTATTTTGATTAGTTATAAATTCAGTGTTCTTCTGTTGACCATCATAATTTTTTTATGTGGATACTTCAGTATATATTCTTCAAGAAAAATATGGTCCTGTAGGTTTTGGATTAAAAATAATCAGCTCTATTACTGTCACAGACAAAGGAGGTTTTTTTTTTCAAGTAAACATTTTCGAATTATATAATATATTTAGTTTGGCCAATCAAGCATCTTTGTGTTCCGGCTGGGCCTCGGATGATCAAAAATTAGTTGACTCACTTTATAAAATGCCTCCAAAGATATTCCTTTTAGCTTGCCCATGGCTTTAAACTACTTCCATTTGAAACCAAAAAAAAAGTTCCAATATACTGTTGCATGATTCGAACATCATCATTTGTAATACAGGCAGACACATGGCTTTCGAGTTCAGAAAATTGATTTCTAACTGCCACTTTAAGCAGTATGCCTTTCGTTTTCTAAAGTATTTTTTATCACATTCTAGTTATAACAGGATGTCTTCTGCGTATAACCAAAATATACCCAGAGGTAAAAGCTCACTATCGACATATCAGGAATATTATCCCCTCTGAAAGCTGAATACCGTTAATGAACCTGGCGGGAGAAGAAAGCCCGGAATACATGTGCTAATTTTGGACACGTTATCAGTTATTTTTGCATTGATGCATACCAAAGAAAGGTGTGCTAAAATGTAAGATAATTACTGGTAGACATATTGGCTATTCATTAAAACTAAAATCAATGGCCAACGCAATTTTTTAAAAACTATATGTAATTGTTCGTCCAAATTTGCACCGAAAGGTTCTCCGCGTTTTTGTAATCAAACCTATACATTAGAACGCGTGTAAACGGGCGGGAAACCAATCCCTTCAATACGATATCGAGTGTTACCAATAACTTTCAAGAACGTCTCTCCGGTATAGCAAAGGTTAGATGTCTGAAACATTCATCATTAAAGAGAAAGAGAAACTAGGTTCGAAATATCGTCAACGAAGCTAACCAATGCTGCTTGATCCGTGTGTGCCTTGGAAAACTACAACATTCATGAAGCAGGTAGACTGCCGATAAAAGCTCAACAAATCAGAAATCACTTTTAAACGCTAGTTGTGACGTCACTCTATTTTTAAAAGTGTACATTATTTCTCACGAATGTACAGCAAGTGCACACTCTTTTTCTGGAAAGAAACGCGTCCGTCAGTTAAAGCATGTAAGAAGACACGAACGACTAGTAAATGGGGCAATAGACTACTCGATGTCGGTCTCCTGAAATGCACAAATTCCTACGAAGTAGGCTACAGATCGCAAATTGTCCGGTAATGAGTGAGTCCATCCGAATCCTTTCGTCGGCAAAATAAGGAGAACCGTTGACATTAGAACCTTGATTTTTGGCATGAACGTGCATTAGGGCATTGTTACCAGCAAGTTCTGATCTGAAATAATTCTGATTTAAATTAGATTGATAATTAACACTTCAGTATATTGTTATAGCTATATGTGGACTATAGCTTTTAACGTGTATCAGCTTCAAATTCAGGTCAAATTACCCAGAGCTAAAAATACCCTGTCCCACTGTATGTCTTTGTACCGGTTATGCTCAGGAGAATGACATAGAATAATTATTATCTTGTGCAGAGAATGTGTTGGTCTGGAGTTGAATTACCGTAAACTACATAAATGCTACCTTTCTACTATAGTACTATATATAAAAATTTGTTGTATTGTTGGGAAAATAATGCGATTCAAAAAGTTGCTTTGATCCTGGACAAGGGCACTGAAAACCATTAAAGATATGTAAATGTATTTTCACACGTAAAGCTTGAAATCTACTGAACCTATATTATTCAATCTGTTTAGGAGACTGTTACCAACAAGTTCTGAGCTGACCTACTTTTGATGAACATTTCTTGTGATTTTTGATGAAAATCACTGTATCAGCTTCTGACTTGGGCGATGCCCATCTTAATATAGGCAGGATTTCAACTGGGGGTGGGGATTTCCAAGAGTTCAGTTCGCGTTCGAGTCCCGCCTACTGTACTTCGTAGGTCCTGTGACGTTAGTCACACTGCTCATGTGACAAACAGCACTGCAATAAGCGAAATGGACTTATTTAGTTCAGTCGGAACTAACAGGTGAAATTAAGTAATGTTCTTTAAAAAAAGCAGTAGACGAGCGAAGAAAACACAACCCGGAAAGATACCATGCCGACAACATTGTAATAAATGTGCAAATTGCATATACATGTAGGAATGGCATAAACCTTTAACTCCGAATAGCAGTCCGATAAGTGTTCTATTTATTTAAGTTAACGTTTATTCTGACACGTGGGTATCGAAAGAGTCGTCCAGTCGCGGACTGTAATTTCACTGATTTCGAATGCTTCCACACATGTAATTACCTGGGCCTATATCATGGCAATTTGTTCGGTTTGACATAGCTCATTTCTTTCTTCGTGTAAGACGAAGAAGTAAATACATTATCGTTGGACTAACGTTTAAGTCGGAGAAAGACCTCGTAACTATGGTGGCTGATAGCTGCCATCGCATTCGCGCCCTCGCGACCTGTAAATTTGCAAAAATTGTAGGGGCGCGAGTGGCTCAATACTGCCATGTTCGCGCGATTGCGAGAATGCGCGAACACGCGAACGAGCACCGTTCGCGCGCGACTGGTGCTCGTTCGCGTGTTCGCGTGATCTCGCAATCGCGACCCCGCGAACGCGCGAACGGTACCGTTCGCGTGTTCGCGTGTCGCGCGATCGCGCCCTTCAAGAGGGCGCGATTGCGCGAACACGCGAACACGCGAACGGTACCGTTCGCGCGGGACTGGTGCTCGTTCGCGTGTTCGCGTGTTCTCGCAATCGCGCCCTCTTGAAGGGCGCGATCGCGCGACACGCGAACACGCGAACGATACCGTTCGCGCGTTCGCGGGGTCACGATTGCGAGATCACGCGAACACGCGAACGAGCACCATTCGCGTCTTCTCGTGTTCGCGCAATCGCGCCTTCAAAGAGGGCGCGATCGCGCGACACGCGAACGCGCGAATGGTGCTCGTTCGCGCGCGAATGGCGCTCGTTCGCGTGTCGCGCGATCTCGCCCTTTTTAAGGGCGCGATCGCGCGACACGCTAACGGTACCATTCGCGCGCGAACGAGCACCAGTCGCGCGCGAACGGTGCTCGTTCGCGTGTTCGCGCATTCTCGCAATCGCGACCCCGCGAACGCGCGAACATGGCAGTATTGAGCCACTCGCGCCCCTACAATTTTTGCAAATTTACAGGTCGCGAGGGCGCGAATGCGATGGCAGCTATCAGCCACCATACGTAACTGTACATTCGTGAAAAAGAATCGACTCGGCGCTTCGCGCCTCGTCGATTCTTTTTCACGAATGTACAGTTACTCGGCCTTTCTCCTTTACAGAATTCATGAATTGTCACAGAAATATATACAGAATCAATCTAATTCGCTAGAACTGACGTTCAGTATCCAATTTTGAAGATGTTTTTATTTGAAGAGTGTATATTACTAATGAGAAATTCAAACATTTCTATAAACAAAGAAAAATTCCACGACTGACATGTAGCTTTCTGGCTTCTCACACCAATGCATCGGTGCTAAATTTTCGTGAATATATCAATGAAATAAGGCGGACCTGAAGAGAATATATCAATGAAATAAGGCGGTCCTGAAGAGAATATATCAATGAAATAAGGCGGTCCTGAAGAGAAATCGTAGTATGGAGTAGAACAATTCTAGGTGGATATCGTGCGTAGCTTATGCATGACGAAATCTCCATGGCGACGTATGTTGAAGTATATGTCACCATAGTAACTTCCATGATGACGTATGTTGAAGGTATATGCCACCATAATAACCTCCATGGTGACGTATGTTGAAGGTATATGCCACCACCGTAGTTACGTCGAACGTAACACGGACGCTTTGTGAGACCGGCCCTTGAGGGTTTTCATAATAGCACAGTATTTCCCCCATAATGACTTTGCTTGCTGTTGGGTTTGTGTCAGCAGATTGGACGAGTTTGGTCGTACACCAACTTGAACCAGCTATGAAATTTGCTTTTGTATGGAACTTTGTCCATTTTGAGTGTCCAATACAGTTTTGGTATATCGACTTGAGTGGTTGGAAGTGAAATGGCTATTTCCTTTAGAAACTCTTTGTAATTACTTTAGCACACCTTTCAGAGTAAATTTTGTAGAGAAGTAAGTATAGATGCACTCGAAGGTGCAGGAGCTAGGCTTCATTCCATCGCAAGCACCTGGTGATAATAATATCTACACATTTATTTTATGTTGTTGGGGGCTATGCCCACTAGAACTGAAACGAATTTATTCTGGAAATATTTGATTGGTCTGCGAGAAGAGTATTTCAATACCAATATGGCGGATCATGTCAACGATCCTCTCAGTTTCGCTAAAACCAGGGGTATCTTTGTCCTAGATACCCCTGGTACACAGGGGATTGGAAAATGCAACTATGAATTCCAGCTCATCAAGAAAGGACCATCCTATGTATAATGACTTATCACATCACTTGTTTTTCACAATCTTGGCATATGACAACAGGTTCGTATACACTGAAAGTGGGCGGAACTTGGTCTGCTATGCAAGATGGTCAATGCTTGGCCTTTGGTACAAAAAGAAACCTTGACGTTGTAAAGATGTCTTCCTCCTGACGAGGCCAAACCAGTCCGCGACTACTGTAACGTTTTTCTCACTTGGATTACTTAATCGTGTACAATTCGAGTGTATTGAGGACTATCTTCTGGTCGGCCTCCAGGTTGATATGCCTTGGCATCTTCATATTCATTTATATATTATTAGACAGTACCGCCCGGGATCGATCATATCCCATCTGACGTGAGTGTGGTCATATTTAATGAGCTAAATTAGGATGTGTTTTAAAGATTCTCAAGTCAACCAAAACTTTATAAACTCTGTCATTTTACTAACCATCTCATCTCCACTCACAAAATTGTCATCTAGAGAATGATGTATCTCAGTCACGCTTCGATTATGACTGTACATATGAACACCATGAGGATCTTACAGTAAATGGGTTCATACGGCCCCTAGCCCGGGTTAAGCGAAATTAGACACAAGTTACGAACGTAACGCCATAGATCTTGCACGCTACGCTCGTATTTTGCTATCAGCATGCGATATGTATCGCCAAATTTGAGAAACTTCGAGTGAAGGCGAATGGTGGTGTAGCCCTGTTTTATAAGTTTCTGCAATAGTGTTTTGTGACGTTGATTAAAATCGTCACATTTAAAACAGGATCTAGCAAATGTATACCCCTTATGCATGTCCCACTGCAATATTACTGTCCAGAAAGGGATAATTTACGATGTCGAAATTGTAATCATATATTTTGTCATAAAGTCGACGAGAGAGAAGGCCCGCTTTATTTTTATAGAGTTATATGTCTAAATCTATGGATATATGGATATATGTGGATATATATCCTTCACCGCGTCATTTATATAGCGATTATCCACAACGAGAAGATCGTCTATATAGCGGAATCCTTTATGTTTAGGAAACCTACCTATGTTTTTGCATTATATGATTTTTTTTGTGCTAATGTTGTCATGTGAATTACGCCTTTGGATTATGGAAGCGGAAATGCTTTAATAGACGAAGGCTGAATATTGAATGACGGATTAGATGCTAGAGGTTGGCTCTGTTCAACACTGTAGCTGATTTGAAATGCATATACTAAAAACTCTATCTACTGTATAGTCTTGCTCTCACCTAACTTTCTTTTTGTGGTTGTATTTTTCAGTTCGTTCAGGGAGGATGTGTAGAATTCATGATTTATAAGAAACTACAGTTTCGGCATGTTTCTATTCTCTGTATGAGTTCTTGTTCAAATTTAATAGTTGTTTAAGGTCGGTATCTACAGACTATCCCTTTCTGGACAGTAATATTCCAGTGGGACCTGCATATGGCGTATACATATCTCGCTTAGTAGCATTTGCTAGATCCTGTGTTAAATGTGACGATTTTAATCAACGTCACAAAACATTGTTGCAGAAACTTATAAAACAGGGCTATTCCACCAAGCGCCTCCACTCAAAGTTTCTCAAATTTGGCGATACATATCGCATGCTGATAGCAAAATACGAACGTAGCGTGCAAGATCTATGGCGCTACGTTTCGTAACTTGTGTCTAATTCCGCTTAACCCGGGGCTAGGGGCCGTATGAACCCATGTACTTCAAGAACCTCGTGGTACTCATATGAACAGTCACAATCAAAGCGTGACTGAGATACATCATTCTTTAGATGACGACTTTACAACGAACATTATGGATTAAGAATACTGATCAGCGATACGGATTTGATATTTTTGGAACATCATGATGTCTTGCCGGCATCATTGAAAACTGTTGACCGCTTCTCTCTTGCAGGAAACAAGCCTATGTTTATGTATACTATGATTGTTTTTTTGAATTTGGTGCTAATACTGTTATATGGAATGTGGAATAGGTCTTTGGATTATGGACGCGGATATTCTCTAATGGACGACGACTGAATTATGAATGACGGACTAGACGCTTGTAATTTTGTTGTTCTCCGTAATAGATCAAGAGAAAACGATTGGCCGAGCAGAAGTCTTATGGGAATCTTGGAATGTCGGCCCCCCATGCAAGTGCTGACGACACACTAAACATTACACTGGCGAGCTTGCCAGGATAAAAAAAACTTCAGAAACAAATGTACATTGTCCAACTTCTTTGACGATGGTAACCTCGCATCCTTTCGTGATAACCTGCTCATTTGTTTTTGTCGACCTTTCACTTCGTGTAATGTTTTGGTGAACTGTCTTGGTTTCGCAACTGGGATTTCCGAAGGATTTTCTTGCTCCGGTTTTAGCCGGCTCAATTGTTCCATGGTTATTCACAGTATGAAGAGCATGTTGTATCAGATTCTGTTTGGAGAGCTTGCGTTGCAAAAATTGCAATGAATCTTGGATTACAATAATACGCTAACAACATGGACTATGATCCTTGGCTATCTAAATTTTGTTACGGATAACGAACTAGGTGATCAATACCGGACGAAAGGCTATGAACTTGTAATAACATTTTGATGAATTATGCATTTTGTAGTTTTTTGATGTAGCTGGTGGGTCTGCGTTTTCGCGGAATGTAGTCCCACCTGAAGCATTGAATCATTGTCTAGGAGGCGTTTGGTCATCCAAATGAACAGCAACAATAAAGCGTAACTGAGATACAAATCATCCCAGGGATGTTTTAGTAGATATGCAGTAAGAATATTGACCTGTCGGGTCATAAGGCTTCTTGTCAGTACGCCATCTTTTTACACCACCGTTATATGTTGCGTTAAATTGCTAGATTGATCCCCTATGCAAATTACTTCACAATAGTCTTGCTCTCAGCTAACTTTCTTTTTCGGGTTTTATTTTTGAGTTCGTTCAGTGATGTGTAGAATTCATGATTTATAAGAAACTACAGTTTCGGCATGTTTCTTTTCTCTGTAGGAGTTCTGGTTCAAATTTAATACTTGTTTAAGATCGCTATATTAATGCCACTTAAGGATTAACAGCATAATAACGAATAGTGTAATTTCTGTAAGGTGGTTCTTCCAAACACAGTAGTTTGCTGTGAGTTCATATATTCATGTCAGGTCGTGCGAACAGAATTGCGTTAAGTTCCAGTGCTGTATGCTTACTACAAACATCCTGTCCAGTGAAATAAAGAGATAGACATTGTAAGTCGTCTTCTCTGAGAATTGTACTTCTATATAATCGATGTTAAAAGGAACTATATCAATTAATGTGTCCATTGCCGTCGGTTCGATCCATAGCTACGACATATTTCCCGAAAATGGCAATCGGAAATAAACGTCTGCCCATGGAAAATCGTTACAGGTTCACCAAAACAGAAATGTTATGTACTGGACTATGAAAACTGAAACAACATAGTTGCCATTCGACTGGGTTTTCTCATATTTACAAATCGAGTTGACTACATCACAAAGCTCTATGTTCTACTTTTAATGAATACTAGCAATCAGAGACTCGCGCATCTCTCCCGCTCCGCTCACCTCGGCTCCTCCCAGATATGAGCTGTGAGAAGTGACAGACATACAGACATTTCAGACCGGCTCTCTTAACAGTTTAGTCATGTATAAATGTTCAGATAAATTCAGCACATAATATTTTTCACGTTATCGTCGTTTCCATTATTTCTCATTATAAATGGCACATGTAAGAAGCATATATAGAATTTGATTCTGAATACATAACACCATTATTAGTTTGTGGTTTGATGAGTTTTTGTTACTTTAGGGATGAATTTTTCATGATTTAAACACATCTTTAACCAAAACAAATGAAAGTTTAATCTATTGAAAAGTTAAAAAAAATTGTTGTTGTTGTTGTTGTTCTTGCTGTTGTTGTTCTTGCTGTTCTTGTTCTTGTTCTTGAAAATTTTAAAACGTTGTGCGAATTGAGCACTAAACCACCCCGGCTACCAGGCCCCTGTGCCCTCTCTCAAGCTCTCTCTCTCTCTCTCTGAATCTCTCTCTCTCTCTCTGATTGCTCTGTTCAAAGCAGTCATCAGATGAGTCAGGCGCTGACATCAGACTGTCATAGTCAATCGGCACCTCAACCAATCAAAAGCGAGTGCCTCACACGGCCACTTTTTTCTTGAACATAAACAGCAAAATTTTTACTAAAAAATACCTGACAGTCGAAGTTTTGCTACAGAAATAAAAATGTATCTTCCTAATTCAACTCGATATAGTACGGAAATCCATCTTATCGCAACTCCTTTGTCGTGTTCTATTTCCTGTCCATACTTGTATGGATGTTTTAGCAACGTTAAAACGTAGATAATTATTACTATTTTTTCTTATTTTACAGGACAGGTCTTCCGCTTCTGGTCTATATTCAATAAGGCAATAAATAACCGGACATAAAGTCATACGCTTCGAATGTGTATAATTGCCTCTATTAACCTATCAAGCCTATCAACTCAGCTGGTGAAGTGCCGTTCGCAGTTGTTAACATCCTCATTATGTAGGTCTGTATACTCCGACCCCCCCCCCCCCACCCCCGCCCCCCGCCCTGCTGGATATCGTACTCTATGCCACTAAGATTTGAACTTTCTGCTTAAAATAACAGCCAATCAATAAACAACACGGGAAGCTGCTTCGCCAGTTCCGTTCGTGGGAGCTCGTTATATTCAGACGAAAGCCGAAATTATGTGATTGAAAAGCTGAAGGAAAAACCTCTTTGAAGTCTGGGAAACGGCTGTTAGTAAATCACAACAATCACGGATACATACACCTGACTTCAAAACAGTCAGAAGGGGACTAAATAGACGACACATTGCCTGACGGGTAATTCTTTCAGATATTGGTAT
>JAVTVY010039801.1:0-17654 GCA_036873755.1 Hanleya hanleyi | reverse complement strand
CAAGCTGTACCCAAACTGAGTCTCTAATATTCATATCTGCTGCCATACCTACCATCTGTATTCACTTTGACTCTACTTTCATGAGAAATCATTAAAAAAAATCATAAAAATAGATGACAAAAGCATAAAAAAGCATAAAATTTCATTGAAAATAGCATAAAATAATCATAAATTTTCACAAAAACTGGCATAAAATCATAATTAAAATTCATGAAAAGTGGCTGGGAGGCCTGCTACAGCTGGCGTGGGTTCGCCCCTCGCCAGTGACCGCTTACATATATACTCGCCTATTCACCAGGCGCTGGACTGATTCGGTGTCCAGGGTAAAATGGACTGATGGTGGAACTAGTTGCTACGCTAGACCTTCGCCAGCGGAGGCACTTGGGGAATAAATTACCTGGGTGTCTTTCAGTGACCGCTATATAAGTCCACTCACAGTAGTACATCGCACACACCTGGTCAGAAAAAGGGACGGATCTATATGTACAGCAGGCACGGCGGAGCCTGGGGGGCTATTCATATTCATATTCATATGTCAACGCAAAAATACTTCAATGAATACGTATTTTCGAAATGAATAGTAAAATGAATTGTCTGCGTCGCATATCTATCGCATAACTAAAACTATTTACAACTGTCCAGCATTAGTGGATCAGCCAAAGCTCTAGAATTATTTTTACCGGCATTGTTTAGTAATTTTTAGGTTCACAAAAGGTAGAGTGACGCGAAAACACCTATATCTGTATTGAATGCAGATTTTCATTTCCGATAAGGTACAACCGTGAGAGACATCCTTGCTTATTCACATGATTTACAAGTTGTGTTCGTAAAATGCTGCTCTACACGCTATAATGCAAGTCAATTATGACTGCATGACTACTCTAAAAATAGACCAAATACTCGCCTCCGATTCTCGTTGTTGATGACTTCCTTCGCTACATGTATATCAACCAAGTTGTACGTCTTCCATCACCTTGTTTGATATAGCGAATGAATTCGTCAACAACGAGAATCGGTTCCTCACTATGGACATACAGGAGCATGCAGTGGACCGAGGTGAGTTTTCACCCCACGTACCGGTATCGCAGAAGTTGAACATTCGCTGACGGCGGTAGAATTTTCAATATACATGAATCACAAGGAGACAAAAGGCTCCCCAACAAGTAGAAAAAATCTCTGTGCCAGTGACATGATCGAAGCTTAATGAACCTTTGGATTGAATATATTTGGATTGATATATATTTAAATTATTCATACTTCCGAACAGCATTTTGCATGACGATGAACATTTAAAAAATGTTGGGAAAACAGGCAACACCAATAGAGTTTACACGGGCGATGATTTCTTGTTTTATTGCTCGGAAATACGCTAGAACGCCTCTCCGGCTATCTAAGACCCCTAGAGCTTCTGGGGCCTAGGCGGCCCCTGGACCCTCGCCTAATTGTGCTGTGATAGTAGCCCCCCCCCAATCATGAATTGCTTTCGCCGTGCCTGTATACAGTCAGGAGGTGTCAATGCACTGTAAATAAGTTACTTGCACAGCCTGCACAGCACGGAACCTCGATTGCTACTGACCCGGTCTCGACCACCCTAGTAAGCGGCGGGGTTACTGCAAGCTTCTAAATACCTCTGTAAGAGGGTGCTCCTAGTCTGAAAGGAGGAACGTCCGGAACAACAAACAACATGGCGCTGGTTATGAACAAGGCGGACGAGAGGTGCCGGACGAGGATGGTTTTGAAATAAACGTAAGCCTACGTCGATCAAAAGGCAATCCAAGCATTGGCCCGCCTATATTATTGACTATATATTGTAACTTGGTCCGTCTCAATCTCCCGTCTACCCGTCTTTTTTGGCCATTTGCGAGAATTACCCTTCAGAAAAAAAGAAGAAAAAAAAGGTCGGCAGAAAAATCTAGAGTCTGTCGGGTTACCAGAAACACAGGTTTTTTTTTACGCCTAATATGAGGAATATACTACCCACTAGCATCAGATCTGATATTCAGTAGTCCATGGTCATCATTACAAATTCCCGGATCCATAAACTGAAAAATCTTATTTCATGAAATACTGCAGATCCAGACATAACCCACCCAACTAGATGGAGGTAACTCCACTAAGGCCAACATTCCTCAAACCCCAAGGAAGTTAACTCTACTCGAAAATCTATCACCAACAAAGTCCCTGTCAGAAGATGCAGGGAGCGACATTTTGTAAAAAGTTTACTATTTTTTGACATATAGACTCGGGGAATGCCGGCCTTAGTAGAGTTACATCCCTTTTTGGGGAGATTTCAATTACTATGTACGTGATGAGGGGGGAGGAGGTAAAAATGTTGGGAGCTTGGACATACGAAACGGTGAGAGATGTCACAGGCTTTAAGGGACTATTATTATTATTGATACATAATTCTACATTATGAAACTGTTGACTGTATCTCTTGTCCGATTGGCCAAAATAGCATTACTTGACGTAAAACTGAAAAGTTTACAACTCATTATGATGACACCAAGGCACAAGAAGCCAATGCAGATGCTGAGAGCATATCGACTGAATCTGAGAATCAGAGGCTGCTGAGAGTCTATCCACTGTTACGTCCCAGAGAAGCCCGAGTGAGGAAGAGCTGACCTTGTCTTCTGCATGAGGCTATTAACCCTAGTGCTGGAGGACAGTTATACGCTGGTCGAAGTCTGAGTGCCAGGCTGTCAAGCAGAGTTGAACTGTTCAAAATAGGCTCAAAAACGGCGACTGTCTAGTCGTTGAAACTGATAAATAAATTGAAATAATGGATGGTATTTGATGCACAATACATCAATTTGAAACCCTGAACATACATTCAGAACATATTTGGCATTTTACAGCTTTAGAAATATTTAGAAATCGCAATTCGGCAAAAATAGTGTACCGTAAACTCACATAAGGAATTTTATCACGTTCATAATACTACCGATGGACGGTCTGTTTTGCTTCATCTCGACTAAATAACTCGTCTAAATTCTTATAGATGTCACTGTATGTATTCCTGATTATTGTAGCATAACGAATATTGAAAATTTATTAAATATTCCACGTAAATCGGTAAAAATCGCCCACCGAAGTCAAACGCCATTCTGACTCTGTTGAATTCGGCCATGGCGCATGCGTTCTCAGCGATATTTTATGTTAATGCGCAGTTTGACCATTCAGGAAGTCGAGTTATGTCAGGTGAGGTGATCAGAATTTTTGCAGGTTGAATGAAAGGATTCAAAAGAAACAAGCTGAGTAGCTAGCAGGTCCTCCGCCAAGTAGCCTGTTTGAGAGCATACAGCATATACGCTTCCAATATCTCCTTAAATATAACTTGGAAAGTGGATATGTGTATGTGGAAAGAGACGTTTATCTGGAATTGTTGAGACAATTTGAGGAGGTTTGGGAAGCAGTAATGGGTAGTGTAACACTGGAATGTAAGTCTGTAGTTGTATATGGATTTGTGGATGGTGAGGTTTATAAATCGATGGGCGGAATAGATCAAGATATCGCGTTCACAACACAGATGGGTACAATATGGGTGAGTGAAATCCAAGATGGTCAATAGCAGCCAACTTGGATTACATACTACCTCAATGAAAATCAATACCAATGGCTGTCTAACTGATGTGAAGCACCGTCTCGAGTTTGAAGTCGATTGGTCAAATTGTTCCCGAGATATCACGTTCACAAGATCCGAGACGGATGGAATCCAATATGGTCAACGGCAGCCATCTTGGATTACGTACCTCAGTGAAAATCAATACCAATGGCCATTTAATTGATGTGAAGCACATTCTCAAGTTTGAAGTCGATTGGTCAAACTGTTCTCGAGATATCTCGTTCACAAGATGTGGGATGGAAAGAATCCAATTTGGTCAATGGCAGCCATCTTGGATTACGTAAAACCAATACCAATGGCCGTCTAACTGATGTGAAAAATCTTCCCAAGTTTGAAGTCGAATGGTTGATTTGTTCTTGAGATATCGCATTCACAAGATGTGGAACGGAGTGAATCCAATATGGTCCATGGCAGCCATCTTGGATTACGTACCACAATGAAAATCAATACCAATGGCCGTCTAACTGATGCGAAGCACATTCTCAAGTTTGAAGTCGATTGGCCAAACTGTTCTCGAGATATCGCGTTCACAAGATGTGGGATGGACAGAATCCAATATGGTCAATGGCAGCCATCTTGGATTACGTACCTCAGTGAAAATCAATACCAATGGCCGTCTGACTGACGTGAAGAACCTTCCCAAGTTTGAAGTTGATTGGTTGAATTGTTCTCGTGAGATCGCGTTCACAAGATCTGGGACGGATGGAATCCAATATGGTCAATGGCAGCCATCTTGGATTACGTACCTCAGTGAAAATCAATACCAATGGCCGTCTGACTGATGTGAAAACCTTCCCAAGCTTGAAGTTGATTGGTGGAATTGTTCTGGAGATATCGCGTTCACAAGATGTGGGACGAACAGAATCCAATATGGTCGATGGCGGCCATCTTGGATTACGTAACTCAGTGAAAATCAATACCAATGGCCGTCTAACTGATGTTAAGCACCTTCTCAAGTTTGAAGTCGATTGGTCGAATTGTTCTGAAGATATCGCGTTCACAAGATGTGGGACGGCCGGACGGACGGACGGAAGGAAGGACGAAAGGGCGGACGGACGGCTAGCATTTCCAAGTCCTCCCACCACTTCGTGGCGGAGGACAAAAACATTGACCCAATAACATCAACACATTTCTACTACGTGACAGAAATAGCTTATGTGGAAATGAAAGCAGAGTTGTTGCCCTTCAATCTGATATCTGGAACGTGGAGAGTGTCTGCCTGGATTTCGTTGCAGATGGTTGTGAACAAGGTGCGTTTTACGCGTTTTAACGAACTTTTCTGAATAACTGACGCTCTGTTTTACATTTGTAGACATCTTCACATATCCAAGTGTCTCTTCTAATAATAAGCACCGAACTTACGTGAAATATTTAATGAAATAATATGCTTTAGATGGAGTGAGCCGGGTCTGGTTCGATTTTTCCACACGTGGCTCCGAATTGTTTCAAAAGACGATCAAACGTACGATGGTTTCTCCGAACGTATATGTCTGGAGTCGACACTGCGAACATGACAAGTCTAACTCCTTGTATATCCGGAGCTGACAAAGGATAAGGGTTAATACTCATGCTGAGGCTATCGAGGACACCGGACGGGATAACATACAAACATAGACCACCATGCTCCCTGACATCAGAAAAACAGTCATGGCTATCTGTTGACAGTATAGCCTGCTGCCACTTGAAATGAAAGGCAACCCCATGCATAGGTTCATCATGAAGACCAAGTGTCACTTGGAAGAAGATATGGAGCTACCACCCATACAGGCCCTGCAAAATCCAATCAAAATGCACAAACAGCTGTTCAAGGACATCAGTATCATGGTGCTAAGTGTTAATGTGTCAATGACGTCACAAATACAACGGCCGCCATCGTTAATAGACCACGGCCGGAGAGCTAATTTATACGGTGATAGACAGCCGAAGCAGACATCAATAGACATAAATGATTATGGAGGGACGAATGTGAACACTTGGTATGAATTGACATTTGATTGCAAAATAATATGAAATAGGCAAAGCCTAGAAGCGAACGCAGATAGAAAATCTGCCTGCCGTATGAACCCATGTACTTCAAGATCCTCATGGTACTCATATGAACAGTCACAATCAAAGCGTGACTGAGATACATCATTCTTTAGATGACGACTTTACAACGAATATTATGGATTAAGAATACTGATCAGCGATACGGATTTGATATTTTTGGAACATCATGATGTCTTGCCGGCATCATTGAAAACTGTTGACCGCTTCTCTCTTGCAGGAAACAAGCCTATGTTTATGTATACAATGATTGTCTTTTTGAATTTGGTGCTAATACTGTTATATGGAATATGGAATAGGTCTTTGGATTATGGACGCGGATATTCTCTAATGGACGACGGCTGGATTATGAATGACGGACTAGACGCTTGTAATTTACCTATTACATATCAAGTTAGAAAATTCAAATGAAATTCCCAATATTATACTCTGCGAATGCAGTGGAAAAAACAGAGATTTGGATGGGAATAATAATAAAAATTTAATTTATTGCACAATACAATTTCAATTCAATTCATTCATTTACACCCAAACCACTCTGTGTGATATATGGGGAAAAATACATGGATAACTGTTCGAAACAGCTTTTAAACAAATATACAATTATCACAGTATTACAACTTAACATGGAGTGTCAAGTAAACTTACAATCAGCATAACCAAGTTTGAAGTTTAGATACTTTGTTGTATATGATAATAAATTGATATATTAACGATGCTACTGACAGTTCATCTATGAACTCTTTGCCTACGGAATAAATATTCACAACTGGCTGGATGCAAAAATATTAATTTCCACATATGGTATGATGGCCCTAACATTTTTCCATGGGTACCGTAGGTAGGGTAAACTATATATTTTTAGAAAGGTGAGTTGTCTCACCTTTATTACGGGATGTAGAAAATTTCTGGTTCTAGGGTTGTCCGAAGTACACCTATAAAAATAGTTCCAAATTGTTTATTCTTTCTCAGACCAAAACAGTTATCCTTCAGTGATTGACAGGCTTTGTAGGCCTATATATAGTCACTTAACATGTACTTACTCTCTAATCTGTATTAAATAATACTCTAATTATTGTTTTCTTTTGAGATATCAAATTAATACGCACTAAAGTATGGAAGCCTGCTATGGTCACACTTCCAAAGGTTCGATCCCAGGCCGGGTCATACCTAAGACTTGAAAAATGAAACTTGTTGCTCCCTCGCTTACGCTCAGCATTAAGAGGATAGAACAAGGACTGGTTCGCTCGTGTCAGTATAATGTGACTGAGTGGGGTGTCATGTCTGCCTACGGCATGATATTTCAGTGGGACAGCACTATAAAATGACAGCATTAGATCTGCTCTGTTACAAGTAGGTACCCCTGCCCCTCCCCCTCCCTTCCCTTCCCCGTCGTGATATAGCTGAAAAAATGTTGAAAGCGACGTTAAACCCTATTCACTCACTCACTCACTCACTCTTCCAAAGATTTACCTCAGTTCAGAGAAATACAGTTCAGGAGGCAACATGTACATGTGTAAAGAGCTGCCCTACCATAGCTCTTGGGGCTGTACATGTATCTATGCTGGGTCTAGTTTCTGAAGAATGAAGAGGTCAAGCTAAAACTAGGTCATCACATGGACTGGTGTTAGGAATATATGTACATGTATGTAGTGAAATTAATGAATCAATTGAACTTAAACTTAGACATAGTACTATTTGACATATCTGAGAGCTGAAATATTCTGAGATGGATGCCTTGCCACTTGTGTTCTAATACTTTCATTCAGTGCCAGTACCGGGTGTATGCATAATAGTAGTACCACTACATACGGATCAGCTTGGTATTATGGCCAGTTTTTCGTGTGTTTTTTTTTTGGGGGGGGGGGCTTTTTCAAACAAATAGATACTATTTTGAATTGAAACTCTGGGAAAGAAATCTGCTGCTCAGGAAGCAGCTATATCTCCACTATTGCTACCAGTCAATCAATTGTCTCTGAAAATGATACTCGGGTGAGTCGGGTATGACAATCAGTTAAAAACTATTTTTCCTGTGAGCCATTAATTAGAAAATACCAATTTACAAATGGAAGTACAGTGCAATAAAATCTAGATTATGCAAAGAAAACTTCACTTGCGATGGATGGTATCTGGCCCAACCCTCGATCAAGCAATAGCATTTATCTTCTGAAGCACCTTTCTATATATGCTCATGAGCCTAGTTACAATCCTTAAACTTTGGGGATTCATATAAATAAAAACTTATGATGGAAATCATTCTTGAATTGTTTGTTGTTTTTTTTCAAGTCGGGAGAAGAAAAAAACCACGTACAACTTACGAAGTTACGTCGCCCACACGGGATGGTGACGACATGCTTGGAAAACCCCTTTCATTTGTGGCATTTCATGAGGCTATCTATATATTACAATCATTGATGCTTTGGTGATTCGTATAAATAAAATCTGATGATGGAAACCTTTCTTGAACTTGTATGTTGTCTAGTCAGTAGAAAACAAAAACACAACACACGACGGCCGCAGTCGCCATTTTTTTAGTTTCCCCACACAATTGTCACATGACATGACGTTATTTGGTGATTCCCGATGTAATAAACTCTAAATCGAGGCTGAAAAGAATGTAGCCAGTGATTCATATATCACGGGACTGTTAATTGGTCAATTTTTCGCTACGAGGCCGAAAACAACCAATCACAGGTGTGTTTAGATAAGGCTATCAAGAAGCCGCTGACAACGGCTTTTCGGCGCAAGTTTAAGAAACGTGAGCCGCTCACGTTGGATGAGCTTGTCAATCTCATGCTCGATCCCCCTAATGATGTTGCTACAATAGTGGCACGCTTCATCAATATACAATGCGTTCCAAGTGAGAAAATGCAAAAATTTAATTGTGCCTGTGTGATATTCTCTCTCAAATATATTTTCTCAACTTATTATTGTTCCGCGATGCTGCGCTTATAGACAGGATAAGGCACTCAACATTGTGCTATATTTAAAGGTTACATGTAAGGCCTAGCCATGTTGGACTGGGATTCGTATTGATCTATATCAAGTTCTTCACAGTCACAAGCTACTGTTATCACTACTCCGGGATTTTTGCCTGGTCATGTTCATATCTCACAAGTTGTTTGAGTGTTATTGTATTCAGTCCTTAATGGACATGTAAATTGTTTTTATGATACAATAAAGTTGAATTGAATTGAACGACTTGCCGTAGGCAATGAGTTAAGTAACTTTTGGCAGCAATTAATATAAACAATGTACATGTATATGTGTGTAACGGCACAATCTATAATTAGTGGAGGAAGGAAGTAAACTGGATGACAATGTTCACTAGAACTTTGGCTAAATACTACTTCAGTTACATTCGGAAAAAAAATGAATAAGAACTAGAGCCTATGGGCTTTAATGAGATATGGTAGCTGGGTTATTGGGGGATAAGTTTGTAATGAAATAAACGAACCAACCAATCAGATGTTATGAACTGACATTTTCCTGTTAAAAAGCAAACGTTTCCAGTTGTAAATTCGCGACTTCAGACGCTTCCTGTCAACAGAAAAATTCGGTCTTTTAAAGGTTTCCAGTTAAAAGAATAACGTTTCCGGTTGTGATCGTCCAATCAGCTTTTTTATTTGGGCCGCGTGTATTCCAACATTTACACCAACACGTGCAAATCTCCACTGGTAAACGTTTCCGGTATGTAGTGTATTTTAACCAATGAAAACCGTTCTTACAAATAAGGTTTTGGAGAATATCTTTGGCACCGGGACAATTTGCGCAGGACATGATGCACAATGGGCATGAGGAATACAATATGCGCGAATAGTTGTAAGGGTTATTTTGATTGGTTCGAACAGACTACATAGCGGAAACGTTTTGCCAGTGGACACGTGTTGATGTTGAGGTTTGAACATACGCGGAAGCAATAAAAAAAATTGACTGGACGGTCACAACTGGTAACGATTTCCCTTAAACCGGAAACGTTTAAAAGTCTCGAATATCACTACTGGAAACGTTTGCCTTTTGACAAGAAATGTCTAAAGTATTGGACGTTACAACAGCAAACGTTTGCTTTTGGACAGGAAAGGTCTTCCAAATGTCAATTCATGACATCTGATTGGTTGGTGCAAGTTAAACCTTTAAATTTATTAAACGTTTGGATTTATGGCGCGAACCGCCCTTCTTAAAAGGTACCCGGTACTGACATACTGAAGTTGAACATACCAAAGAAAGGCAGTCCTAGGATAAAAGTAACTCCGAAAATGGAAGCCGAAATATAGAATATTATATCACAATGACTTCCATGTTCGGAGTTACTTTTATCGTAGTTTATGTGAAATTGATCTGTGGGAACAATGAAAGGTAGTCCTATAATGAGGGAAGTTGCACACGTTACGCTAACCATGTGTTACCCAATTCATTTCCGTCCAATTAGACACTACAGTAGGTGCTCATCCAACCTTGACTCCACCAAAATAGCTGAATTTTGCTCTTTATCTTGATACATAATTCCTCCAATACGTCAGTTCGGGATTCCAGATGAACACCATGACCACCATGTTAATTTAACCAGCATAAAGAAAGCAATATGATATACCTTCTTTAACATGGTACTGTTGGTGTTGCGTTGATGTCAGTTTGTACAGAACATACATGTACCTAGGGGTAAATAAGAGAGATTATATCTAGGGGTAAATAGAGACTGATTTAGTGTTATGAGTGAGAAGGGCTGGGCATCAAGGTTGATGATGGTTATGTCACAAGTTAGGATAAGACAAGACATGTGTTACACTTTCTGGATATTCCACGGGTTGACTGGTGGAGTACAAGATAGGAAAAGATTATAAAATATGTTACAGCTTGCTCTTGTGAGAAAAGCAAACAGTGGCCTGCAAAGGGGATAACGAGACAATGGTGGCCAGGTTGGTTGCTATGGTAGAGCACCTCTCACATATACACCTAACCAGCTAAACTCTATAATTTTCTCAGCAGAGTCCAAGCTTTGGTAAAGTGACGATACCAGTCTGCCATACTTTAGAGCGTATTAATCTCACATTTTGTGGGAAAACAAAGAACAGAGTAATATTTAATGCAGATAAAGGATCAAATATATGCCACGTGACTATTAGTGACTAAATATAGACATACAAAAGCCTATCAACCACAGTAGTATAGAAAGCGCAAATTCCTTATTATTGACCTACTTTTGAGGCGGAACTGGGGCGGGATTTCCCAGTGGGGGTTTCCCACGGGAGGGGATTCCCCAGTGGGGGTTTCCCAATGACGATCACGTGATCAAGGCATGTCTAGACTTGTTCTGGGTTGTACAGTTCTGCCATACGGAGGATGGGTACTAGTATTTCATTAATTAATTAATTAATTAATTTTAATTAATTACTTGTAAAATGGCGGTGTTTTTAGACGGCGCAAGGTAGCAAACGAGGCGGTGGGCACGTCACGGGGAGAAAAACCCCTCACATTACCCTCAAAAAAACCTCTAAGCCATATAATAATAATAAACATAATCTATAGGTGTTGTACCATGTTAATAGGATCAGTCTAGCATCTGTACCACCCTAGGGTCGAGTGTTTATTGTCCCGTGTATCTCCGCAAGAAAACAACAAACAAAATGGCGGCTCCAGGATGGTGCGGGGACGCCCTTTCCCCATCACGGCGTCGACCGTAGCGCCATCTGCACACATTGACGCAAGGGAGACAACTCGTGTGGCCCAAGGATATGGAAATAGCCGTGTTGGAGCTAGGGGAGTGACTACTGGTCCAGTGGGGTCGAGTGAGGTATCAATGTGAAGCCTATGTGAGGGGGCATGTAATGGGCTGGGTGTGGGGTTGAACTAGCGTCATTCTGCGCATGCGCGGTGGCCGAAGGGTATGAAAATAGCCGTTTTGGAGCTAGCGAAGCCAATAATGGTCCAATGGGGTCGAGTGAGGTATCAAAGTGAAGCTTATGTGAAGGGGCATCTGACTGGACTAGCGGCTTGGGCGTTGTCACCAATCTGCGCATGCGCGGTGGCCGAAGGGTATGGAAATAGCCGTGTTGGGAGCTAGCGAAGCCAATAATGGTGCAATGGGATCGAGTGAGGTATCAAAAGTGAAGCTTAGGTGAAGGGGCATCTGACTGGACTAGCGGCTTGGGCGTTGTCACCATTCTGCGCATGCGCGGTGGCCCAAAGGTATGGAAATAGCCGTGTTGGGAGCTAGGGGAGTTACTACTGGTCCAGTGGGGTCGAGTGAGGTATCAAAGTGAAGCTTAGGTGAAGGGGCATCTGACTGGACTAGCGGATTTGAAATAGCGTCATTCTGCGCATGCGCGGTGGCCCAAGGGTATGGAAATAGCCGTGTTGGGAGCTAGCGAAGCCAATAATGGTGCAATGGGGTCGTATGAGGTATCAAAGTGAAGCCTAGGTGAAGGGGCATCTGACTGGACTAGTGGGTGTGAACTAGCGTCATTCTGCGCATGCGCATAGACGTTTTGGAGCTAGCGAAGACAATAATGGTCCAATGGGGTCGAGTGAGGTATCAAAGTGAAGCTTAGATGAAGGGGCATCTAATGGGTTGGGTGTGCGGTAGCCATTCTGCGCATGCGCAGATGCAATGCGGAGCTCTCGTCCAATCAGAAGCGAGTATTTCAAATCCGCCACGGAACTCTCGTCCAATCAGAAGCGAGTATTTTGACCCGGTGCATTATGGGACATATCCAAGATGGCGGCACGTATGTTCAAGATGGCGGCACATGCGGTGTCGAAAACTGGCCATTTTTGTCGGGATGGGGTCACCTAGTGTCGAAAACTGGACCCTGTATGGGTCCCGCTAGACGTGTTGGAGCTAGGGGAGCCACGAATGGTCCAATGGGGTCGAGTGAGGTATCAAAGTGAAGGGGCATCTGACTGGACTAGTGGGTTTGAACTAGCGGCATTCTGCGCATGCGCAGTCTGGCCGTAGTATAGAAATAGACGTGTTGGAGCTAGGGGAGCCCCTAATGGACCGATGGAGTTGTATGAGGTATCCATGTGAAGCATTCGTGAAGGGTCATCTGATGGGTTGGGTGTGCGGTAGGAATATCATTCTGCGCATGCGCAGACGCAATGCGGAGCTCTCGTCCAATCAGAAGCGAGTATTTCAAATCCGTCACAGAGCTCTCAGCCAATCAGAAGCGAGTATTTTGACCCGGTGCATTATGGGACATATCCAAGATGGCGGCACGTATGTTCAAGATGGCGGCACATCCGGTGTCGAAAACTGGCCATTTCGTCGGGATGTGGTCACCTAGTGTCGAAAACTGGACCCTGTATGGGTCCCGCTAGCGCCTTGACGCCATGATATAGACCGGAGAGAGAAAACAACAACAACAAGGATGACACATGAGGGAACAACAACAACAACAAGTTTTTTTTCATATAGTTTATTTTCCCCTTCCATCATAACATACCCACGCTGGTGGAGCCGCGTTGGGTATGTTTACAATTCAAGAAAGACTCTTGGCCAATCAGAGACCGCCATTTGCATCTGTCCTATTCGTTCCTGTCCGTTAGATGTATTCTTGTCCAATCAGAAGTCGCCATTTCAGAGAGTTCCTTCTTCGGTCATGTTCATTCTGAACCGTTTATTCTAATCATCGTCGGACAGGCCTGGATATTCTTCGGGCAGCATGTCCTGAAACAGTTGTTTGCGCATTCTGATCGCATTTTCCAGGGCCTCTGTGGATGGTAGTCCCATATCCTCTTCCAAGTGACGCTTGGTCTTCATGATGGACCTGTGCGTGGGGTCCCCTTTCATTTCAAGCGGTAGTAAGGTATACTGTTCATAGATCGCCATGGCTGTTTTCCTGATGCGGGAGCGCATTTGGGTGTACGTCTGTTGTAAATTATCCTCTCCGGCGTCCTCGATCGCTTCAGCGTGAGTATTGATAGCTGCTGTCACAATACGATCCCAGAAGGTAGGTTCTGCCTCACTTTCCTGGGATGTAGGCTGACTCTCTGAGGTCAAGCTCTCCATATCAGTAGATATACTGTCAGCAATCTTGGATTCGGTATCAGTCGATGCACTCTCGTCAATCTCTGTATCAGTATCTGCCTCAACGGGCTCCTCGGCGTCTTCAATCCCATGTATATTTTTCTGGTGTCGCATCATATCGTAATGTCTGGTGAACGTGCGTTCACACTCAGAACAAGTATAAGCCATGTTGACGGTTGAACGTCGACTGTGCGTGTTTTGGGAATACGCTAGCTTTTATAGACAGTAACGGTCATCGACGCTTAGCTCAACGCTTCAACGCCCTGGTGAATTAGCTCAGAAGCTCTGATTTCATGGAATTGACATCAATTCATCGAAATGCAGTGACGCCCGTCAACGCCCGTCGTTACGCCTTAACGCTCGTCTCAACGCTTTAACACACTTTCTTACCGCTTTAACAACGTTTAATGATGCGTTCGAACAAATGTTTCTTTTGTGCTATTGCTCTGACATACGCCGCTTTCCAGTTCATGCCCGAGGTTTTCAACATCGACGCTGTTCTTGCAATTTCCATATGGGCTGGATCCTTATCCAACAATTTCATATGGGTCAGTAAGTCGACATACTGCTGACGTAAAGCCCGTCGTAGTCTGGGTGCCAATCTGTTATGGGCTAAAATTGCAGCTTCCTCTTTCGAATATCCTTTGCGTTGAAACTTGTTTCCTGTGGCCTCCAAAATCTCGCCCATCTCGGCGTCCATACTTTCTTTGAACAAATCCTTCCATAGCCTCGAGTTCACATTATGTTCTTCAACCTCGGGTTGGGCCTTCACGGTTGGGTGATATTCCGGGACTGGTGATATGAAGAAGGCCCGCTGTACGAGGGTGGGTTGCTGCTTCACCAAATGTGGACTCGGTGGATGGTGTAGGGGCTGTGGTGATCCCTCGCCGGGTAGCAGGTGGGTCGTCAGCCGGCGATCTTCGGTAGCCGTACGGACGACTTGTCGCTTCTTGAAACGCCTGCATGAAATGGTCGATGTTCTGAGGATAAATTCGACTACCAAACACACGAGTTTGTGCTCTGTCAATGGGGTTGGAGAACAACACAAAGTATTGGCAGTTCAAGGCAATATCTCTGGACGCCTTCCCTTGAGGAAAGAGATTCTGGGTCAAATAGATGACGGACAGATTGCGATGATGGGACCCTTTGGTGAGTAGGTCGGCGATTTTCGAATTGTCCTTGGCCGCACTCATCAGATCATCTAGTACTACCACGTTGGTCTGCTCGGGGTCAAAGTAATACGGTTCGTCTATGTCATGAGGAATCCCTGGGACGAAACTCACATTCTGTAATCGCGTAGTTTCGTAGGCGGGCTGCCATTGGCTATAACACCAAACAACACGTGTCGGAGCTGGGGGTTGCCACACCTTCCTCTAAGAACTTCATTACCCAGGATGTCTTTCCACATGCCGTAGGGCCGCTCACCGTCATCGTGTAGGGATGCTCTACTGCACTTGCTGGACCTATAGCGGGACTCGGTGGTGTCTCTTGGTTGTATTTGCCTTGAATGTGCCTGATCATACTATCGCGACGAGAGAAGGTTCTCTGACAGAACGTACACGTACACGACATGTTGATCTGTCGACCAATACATAAGGACTGATGAGGGACACATGCTCATTCTTATATGTACAGACACCACCACCAACACCACCACCACACACTACCACACACACACACACACACCACCACCACCACCGCCACCACCGGGCGTTGACGGGCGTCAACGCCCGGTGGTGGTGGTGGGACTCCCGTGTGGCAGAGCTCTTGGATCGGAGCTCTTGGAGCTCAAAGCCTGTGGAGCTCAGATATCGGAAGTGACATTTGCATACGACCTCTGTGAGGTCACTTCCGCTTCCGTTCACGTGACTGGAACTGACCTATGACTCCGGCGCGCAAAGGTTTCCACCGCGGCGGAAACCTTTACACCGCGCGCGCCGGGGTCAAAGGTCAGTTCCGGTCACGTGAACGGAAGCGGAAGTCACCTCACAGAGGTCGCATGCAAATGTCACTTCCGAGATCTGAGCTCCACAGGCTTTGAGCTCCAAGAGCTCCGATCCAAGAGCTCTGCCACACGGGAGTTCCCACCATCACCACCGGGCGTTGACGCCCGTCAACGCCCGGTGGTGGCGGCGGTGGTGGTGGTGGTGGTGTCTGTACATATAAGAATGAACATGTGTCCCTCATCAGTCTTTATGTATTGGTCGACAGATCAACATGCCGTGTACGTGTACGTTCTGTCAGAGAACCTTTTCTCGTCGCGATAGTATGCTCAGGCACATTCAAGGCAAACACAACCAAGAGACATCACCGAGTACCGCTATAGGTCCAACAAGTGGAGTAGAGCATCCCTATACGATGACGGTGAGCGGCCCTACGGCATGTGGAAAGACATCCTGGGTAATGAAGTTCTTAGAGGACGATGTGGCAACCCCAGCTCCGACACGTGTTGTTTGGTGTTATAGCCAATGGCAGCCCGCCTACGAAACTACGCGATTACAGAATGTGAGTTTCGTCCCAGGGATTCCTCATGACATAGATGAACCGTATTACTTTGACCCCGGGCAGACCAACGTGGTAGTGCTAGATGATCTGATGAGTGCGGCCAAGGACAATTCGAAAATCGCCGACCTATTCACCAAAGGGTCCCATCATCGCAATCTGTCCGTCATCTATTTGACCCAGAATCTCTTTCCTCAGGGAAGGCGTCCAGAGATATTGCCTTGAACTGCCAATACTTTGTGTTGTTCTCCAACCCCATCGACAGAGCACAAATTCGTGTATTTGGTAGTCGAATTTATCCTCAGAACATCGACCATTTCATGCAGGCGTTTCAAGAAGCGACAAGTCGTCCGTACGGCTACCTGTTCGTAGATTTAAAAGCCCATACCCCCGAAGATCGCCGGCTGACGACCGACCTGCTACCCGGCGAGGGATCACCACAGCCCCTACACCATCCACCGAGTCCACATTTGGTGAAGCAGCAACCCACCCCCGTACAGCGGGCCTTCTTCATATCACCAGTCCCGGAATATCATCCAACCGTGAAGGCCCAACCCGAGGTTGAAGAACATAATGTGAACTCGAGGCTATGGAAGGATTTGTTCAAAGAAAGTATGGACGCCGAGATGGGCGAGATTTTGGAAGCCACAGGAAACAAGTTTCAACGCAAAGGATATTCGAAAGAGGAAGCTGCAATTTTAGCCCATAACAGATTGGCACCCAGACTACGACGGGCTTTACGTCAGCAGTATGTCGACTTACTGACCCATATGAAATTGTTGGATAAGGATCCAGTCCATATGGAAATTGCAAGAACAACGTCGATGTTGAAAACCTCGGGCATGAACTGGAAAGCGGCGTATGTCAGAGCAATAGCACAAAAGAAACATTTGTTCGAACGCATCATTAAACGTCGTTAAAGCGTTAAGAAAGTGTGTTAAAGCGTTGAGACGAGCGTTAAGGCGTAACGACGGGCGTTGACGGGCGTCACTGCGTTTCGATGAATTGATGTCAATTCCATGAAATCAGAGCTTCTGAGCTAATTCACCAGGGCGTTGAAGCGTTGAGCTAAGCGTCGATGACCGTTACTATCTATAAAAGCGAGCGTATTCCCAAAACACGCACAGTCGACGTTCAACCGTCAACATGGCTTATACTTGTTCTGAGTGTGAACGCACGTTCACCAGACATTACGATATGATGCGACACCAGAAAAATATACATGGGATTGAAGACGCCGAGGAGCCCGTTGAAGCAGATACTGATACAGAGATTGATGAGAGTGCATCGACTGATACCGAATCCAAGATGGCTGACAGTCTATCTACTGATATGGAGAGCTTGACCTCAGATAATCAGCCTTCATCCCAGGAAAGTGAGGCAGAACCTACCTTCTGGGATCGTATTGTGACAGCAGCTATCAATACTCACGCTGAAGCGATCGAGGACGCCGGA